>VRLP01004143.1:0-53023 GCA_009660295.1 Lophius piscatorius
AGCTGAAATACACATGAAAGTTAGTAAAAACCTTGTGTGCCTTTATATATTGCCAAATCTGACTATATTTAGGCTTGAAACCTGCTTCTAAGTGCTATTGGAGAAAAATGACAAAGTATTTGATTTCAGCTGAAATACACATGAAAGTTAGTAAAAACCTTGTGTGCCTTCAAATGATGCTAAATCTGACTATATTTAGGCTTGAAACCTGCTTCTAAAGTGCTTTTGTTGTGAAATGACACATATTTCTAAAAATGAGCTTTTCTCAGGAAGAGGACTCCAATATTACTAAGTATGTGATTTCAGCTGAAATACACATGAAAGTTACTGGAAATCTCATGTAAGCCAAAACAGGCTTAATATTATGTTGGAACCAGCTGGATCGATTTGTGGTGTAATATACATTTTGCAGAAAACTCTAAAAGTTTTATTTATTTCCTCAGGCATGTACTCATATATATATATATACTCATATTTTCCCATCAAAATTCTTAGTGGAGCAAATTGTTTTCTCTTCTATATTTAGTATAAGTTCATTAGCTAAGAATTTGCTTCATATTTTGTTACGTTCTAAGTTATACATGTGTAGTCTTTGCAACTAGAACTGAATTTTTTTTTATCAGTTAGTTCACTCAGTTCGCGTTTTAAATTTTTTAACTCCCCTCATACATGTTAATCTTGAAAGGCAACATGGGCCTCCTCCAAAGTTTTAATCTTCTCTTCTATTTCATATTCCAATAATCTATCTTTCTTTTCTTATATGAGGAATAAGAGATTTATTTTACTCGCATGACTGCCTTTGCTGCCTCCCAAAGAAGACATTTGTGAAGTTCACGGCAGGTCATTAATCTCCAGAAATAGTGTCCACTCTCTTTTGAAGTATTTAACGAAGTCTAGGTCTTTAAGCATTGATCTATTATCTGTTTTTCTAATCCAACAGAGAGACTGGTGAGTGGTCACTGATAGTGATTAGGTGGATCCTGGATTCAGAGATGTCCCTCATGACGGAGCGCTTGTTAGGAAGTAATCTATACGGAACTAAGAGTGGTGGGCTTGGGAGAAGTAGGTGTATACCCTGAGAGTGTGCAACAGGAGCGCCAAACATTCCAAAGATCAAAATCACTCATGTATTATTTATGGGTGTCTGTGGATTGCCAGTTACAATACTTAGCATTAGTTAGCATTAGTATGGAGCCAATCAAGTTCTATGTCACAAGTCCCCTCCTACTATAAGTGCTGTGTCTGAGTGTGCAGACAGTTGGGCAAAGAAGGTGTGGAAGAAGGAGGAGTCATCAACATCTGGGGTATACACATTTGCAATGAATAAATCTGTGTTATGAATTGATTTATTAAACATTATATATCTACCTTCTGGATCTGCATTTTGAGTGAAATGTATTTTTCCTATTTATCATTATGGCAATAGCTCTTTGTCCAAACAAAACTCCAAAGCTATAGCTAGCTAGTTAGGTGTTGGGGAATTGTGTAGAGTGAAGGTTATGATCTACTGAGTGTGAGTCTTCTGTAGCAAGACAATGTCTGCTTGTTGTTCAATCAGTTGATTAAATATTATTTTAGTTTTAGTGTGCGTGCACTGCGTGTGTGTGTGCACTTGTATGTGTGCACTTGTATGTGTGCGTGCCATGCGTGTGCGAGAAACTGTATAGCCAGAGGGGATGTGTGTGGGCATGGGAGCCTGCATAAGCAGTGGTGATATGTGTATGTGTGCGTAAGAAATTTTATGAGCGAGTGTGTGTGTGGGTGTTCATTTTTTCTTTTCTTTTTTTTATGGACACTCATTTTATTGCAGCACCTTGAAGTCCAAAACAATTAACATAAAAATACTGTCTGCTTATTGTGGATAAAATACCTCAAGAGGAATTAAAAAGGGAATACAGGAACGAATGAGAGGGCTATCAGCCTTTAGAAAAACACTTTAGCGAGAGCGCAAATCTCTAATCGTCACCTGTGCTGACAGGCTGTTGCTTCAGAAGCAGTTGTCACCTTTTGATCATTAATATTTGTGGCAATAATATCAGGTACAGAATTTTTAAACTGTTCCAAAATAATAAAGTGACACAGCTTTTCAAAACTGTCCGCTTATACTTCATATAATTTAATACTGCAGACTTAACAAGAGAATAATCCCCAGAGTCCATCGCATCGTGTCTGCCATATACTCAAATAAAAAAGAAAAATGTCTCTGGCTTCCTCTCATTAGATTTTGGCAGCAATGGTAAATTTCCCCAAATCTCAAAACCTATCAGAGCAGGGCTAAGCAGCAGATACTCCATGTCCAGAGAAGTACCAGATGTCAATTTACCATTTTTAATTAAACTAAGTTTTTGTTGCTGTAGAGACAACTTTGCTTGTTCAGTCTGACAGCGTATTTTTCCAATCGCCAAGGGCTTTTCAATGTCAGCTTTCATGAAGCTGACATATCTGCTTTTACTTTGTAGCACTTTGAAATTTGATCCAAATGTAAAGTGCATTATAAATTAAATGTATTATTATTATTATTATAGATGTGTTTGATGTGGGATTCAAAAGTGAGTCACGCGTCGAATCTTATGCCGAGGTTAGTGACTGATGAAGACAGGGGAATGTCATGACCAGAGAAGGTAATGCTGGTTATAGAGGAAAAGTGGGTCTGATGTGGGTGCCAATCAAAATTGCTTCAGTTTTGGAGCTGTTCAACTGGAGAAAGTTGTTTTTCATCCACACCTTTATCTCCTCCAGACAAGTGCGGAGAGTTGACAGGGGAGATGATGATGAAGATGAGGACTGAGAAGCTGTGGAGAAACATGCGTCAGTTTTTATGTAGATTTGCGTGTCATCAGCGTAGCAATGGAATGAGAGTCCATATCGACTGATGACATGGACAACACTGACGACATATCTTGTTGATATAGGACTGCTCCCAGAATTATCTTTTAGGCATCTCTGTGGAGAATGAATAGCTCTGAGAAACACATGGATTGGTAGCTCGACCAGACAATCTATTAGCTTCTCCAAGATGCGCGGATGTTCCTCAGTCCACTCGTTTGGTTTGTGTGATGGAACTCCTTCTTTCTTCCCTGTCACTCATCTAGTGTTTCCTGTGTAACGCTGTTAACTTCTGTTGTCCTATTCAACAACTCATAGAGTGACACTGCAATACGTAAGAAATTCTGTATAAATTATCTGGTATAGCTTAACAAGCTCGTAGCCATCCAACATTTTTTGGCCTTTTGTCTTTTAATGCTCTCACAGCTTTGAACGGCTGGATCGATCTTGCTGCCTTCTGCTGAAACAATTCTTCCTAGGTAGTGGACTTCATGCTTAAATAGTTTACACGTGCTGGGTTTTAGCTAATTCCATACTTCCTCAGTCGTTGAAGTACTCTTCTGATATGGTTACATGATTCTCATGTGTCTGAATGTACACCAATATATCATCCAGGTAGGGCACACAGATGGTGTAGTGTGGTGACGTGTGGGAACACGTCTTCCAAGCACTCCTCCATACACTTTTGGAAGGCCCCCGGTGAGTTCATGAGCCCGAATGGAATCCATATCCTTTCGTAAAGGCCTCATGGTGTCACAAATGCTGTTAAAGCCGACTGTTCTCATCCATGAAGATGGTACTGATGGTACGCCTTTCATTGGTCTAACAATGAAAACCATGAATTGACTGTCGAGGTTGCCCTGCAGTCGAGGGATCAGTTGCCTGTCAGGGTGTCTTTCTGTTTAGTTGTGGTTAATCTATTCACAGTCTAAGGCTCCCATCCTTCTTCCTTACGCACACCACAGGCATAAGGTGAATTGGATTTCTGAACCCATCCCTGTGCAATAAGGTCGTGCAGGTAATATTTCATCTCTTTATATAGTGGCTTTGGCACTGACTTGTAAGTGCGGGCTACGGGATGGATCCTTCAGCGATATGCTCAACTTCAGTTTCTCAATACATCCAATGTCATCATCTGATTTGGAAAAAGAGGAGAATTCATCACCAAGCATGCCTTGTACCACTACTCTTTCATGCTCACTCAGATGAGCAAGTAGACGAGACTGCTTGTCCTCTTTCTTGGTGCGGGTGGCCATTGAGCCTGAGTGAGAGTACTGGTCTACTTGTGGGTGAGGGTTTCGGTTGCAATGTTTTTTATGTTTTGGCCAATGTTCAGCTTGACAAGTTTAAGAGCAGTGTCTTTTATCTTTTATACATACATACATAGACATATTATAAATCTTTGGTCTTTTCTACGGGCGCCACAGCTGGAGAATGGCTATCGGGAAATTATACTTGCTGGTTACACCCTGTCCTGTGGGGGTAAGCCTCTTCCATTTAAAGGACAATCTTTGTCTTGTCTGGTTTCTCCTCTCATCCTGCAACCTGCAAGGTAGTTCATTGCTTCCACATCTGTAACAATGGGTGCAATATTCATTTCCACTTTGCCGGCAGCCAATACATTTTCTCAAGAATTTGGGGCAATATACTGGTGCTGTGGAGCAAATCTTTGTTGGTATTGAGCCGTATCTATCCTTCCTCCTGGTCCTGGGGGAGGCCAGCAAGATTGTGGTGAATAATGGAACTGAGGAGGGTGTTGCACAACATTGGGATGTATTCTTGTTAAACCAGCACAGGTTAGGCTGATGAATAGACTCTTGTATTTGGGCAACTTCAGCACCTAAATTTTTCAATATTGCCATGTCAGAGCGTATTTCTTTCAATTCATTCAGTACATCAAGCCGGAGGTCACTTTTGTAAGTATCGTTTTGCAGGCCTGTCAGAACAGTATGGAGAAACATGCTCTGTACAAGGACAGGATCATACGTTAGACCAGATTCCGCTTCCTGAAAAGCAAACAGGAATTTTTGTCTCAAATCTAGGGCACTGATCAGAAGTGTTTGTGGGGCTTCTCTGTGACTTTGAACCTCGGAAGTGAGTTGTTTGTGCAGTTAAGTAGCACCCTTTTCTTGTTAATGGGACCTAAGAATCCTCCTTAAAGTAGGTAGAGTAAGATAAGTTTGGCCCTCTAGATAGCTAATTAGTAGTAGGCCTGGCGATATCGATCTATTCTCTGCATCAACTATCTCTATTTCAAGAAATTTGCTGATGCCTTGCTCAATTTGGTGTGCTAAGCTTGAAAGGTAAATTAGTCCTTTTGTCCTGGCTTACCAATCTGACCTGAAATTTTGAATACTCTGCTCCACTGTACTGGCAGATAAGATTGGGGGATAGGTTAATCAGGGGCATGGTCTAGTTCAACAAAATTAACAACCTGATCCACTGATGAACCATTTTGAGTAACATTTTGCAGCTCAATAATTTTATCTTTTAGGCTTAGTAACTCAGAGTGCCCCTGATCCTCAAGGATCAGGGTCTGATGCTCGGATCCTTCCAATACTTCCAGAACCACGACACACGAACGTCCACCCTGGTTGAAGATATAATGGGGTGAATGATGATTAGGAATGTCTATATTGGACAGCTGGCCCTCGTCATATTCAATCCCAGCGAATTATCGTATCACTGTTACAATTTTTTATTTTTATTTACTGTTTTTAAACTGATTCTACATATTTTACTGACTCATGACAGCACAAGCTTATATAAATAAATCTATCACTCACACAATATGCCTGCCTACCCGAATCCGGACCGACAGGTAGAAAAACACATGCATCAGGCCCTGCTAAAGCATGGGGTCGTCACAGGGTTGAAGGCAATCAAGAAGTAGACATATTAGCTAAGCAGTCAATAAAATCAAACCACAGTTACGATAGAAATACCATCAAATAAAGATGAGGTTCTATTCTCAATTCTATTTTCAAAAAACACTTGCGTAAAGTCTGGCAAGTTTACTGTGACATCAATGACACAGGTAGCCATCCCTAAAATATACAAAACCAAATCGGACACTGTTAAATAGATAAGACACAGAACAATACACTACATTAAATGGGTAAATATCCGACGGGAGAATATACTCACTGTAACCAACCAGAAATCGTACTACTAGAATGCAGTAGGTCCAAGGAGGAGTGGCAAGAACTGTCAAAAAAGATAAAAAGGAGAAAAACTGGAAATAACATTAGGGCATCTATGAGGTAAGGGTTCACAGAAGAGTTCGAACATCGTAATAACATTTTTAAAGAGACTGGGCTAGGAAATTGATTATACATAGAGAAGTGTTTTTTTTTTTTTCATCCTCCCTCTTGTCCATCGACTGTTCCACCTCCTGTCCATTAGGTGGCAGTAATAAACCTATAAACTTGTTGCCAACCGACCAACTGGCATGCATTCTTGTCATGCACCTGTCTCAACAGTGTGTCGGCTCTTTCTATGCTGCTGGTCACCGGTTACTCTGCTCGCAACTTTGGCTCGCAGAGCTCTGTTTTCTTTTATGTAGGCTGTCTCATATACCTCTATCCTCTTCCCCATTTGTGAGGGATTTCTCTGACCATGATTCCTCTGACCATCGGTATGTACTTGAAGTTTGCATTACTTTAAATCCTTGTCTATGTGATTTTTCTATGTGATTGTAGACGCTTGTACGGCCGGTCGCCACTTCATGGATGAGATGCTGTCTTGTTGCTTAAATCCAAAGGCTTGTTTGAAGGCAACGGTCTTGTTTGTACGGACACAATATCTTGTCCCACACAAGATAACCTGTCTTGTTTGTGTTCTTCTACACTAAATAATACACATAATAATTCTGACCTGCAAGCTCCCTCCTTCTCTCCTCTTTATAATGAGATGTTCTTTTTGAGGTTTTATGTGACACAAAGACTTTTTTTAAAAGTCTTCCTACCAGCACCTCGCCGTAGTTTTATTTTTTCCAATATCTTTTCAACGTTTAATTTACAGCTTTACGTACTTAATTATTTCAGGAAAATAGAAGAAAACTGTATGACACAAAACAAAACAAACAAAAATAAGAAATTATAAAGTCCTCCTATTAAATAGTCAAATGTTAAACTATGAGAGTTGAGTGGCAAATAGTACAGAATACATTTTAGAAAAATTGAAAATTACATTTTTTTACTAGCTCGGAAACTGCAGAGTTCACAGAAAGCAAATCATTCCCTTGGTCAATCGAGATCTTTTACATAGTTGATGAAGAGCGTCCACATTTTTTTTTCAAATACATGCTGTTCAGCCTTTAGAATTTATGTTATCCTTGTATTTTAGAATGTATATTAATGTATTGAAAAGTTGTCAACATCATCTTCATCCACTGAGTAGTGCTTGGTTTGTTAACTGTTTTCCATTATATTGCAATACATTTTTTGGCATTAAGCAAGCCGAAGTCTATAAATGCTTATTCACTTATTATATATTTATGTTTCTCTGGATATAAACCCAAGAGTAATAGTCTGGGATTCTAATAGAATTTGCTTTGAGATTATATCATGCATGATAGTTATTACCTCTTCCCAAAATGTTTTAATCTTTTTACATTGCCAAATACAGTGATACAATGTTCCTCTATACTCTGTACATTTTGTACATATGTCGCGTATATTTTTATTAAATCTATTCAAATCCACAGGTGTGTAAATAATCTCAGACATGTATTTGTAGATTTGATATGGGCTGCATTGCAAGCTTTTTCCCAATGTTTTTCTGAAAGATCAGATTGAAGATTTTCTTTCCAGGCCTTCTGTTTATACCTTGAGCCTTCATGCAAGTAAGATGTCAACAGTTGGTAGAGATCTGAAATACTATATATATACTATATACTATATACTATATACTTTTTCTGAGAGTATCCTTTATCATTAAATTTTCCTGAGGCGAGAGTGGAGGTTTGAAATGTGTTTTATTTTGATTTGTTTTAATAAACCTTCTAAGTTGCATATAAAAATGTTTATGGTTTAGATCAAATTTAGACTTAAGCTCCTAAAAAGACATCACCATAATAGAGTCCGGTCTAATAGAGGTGTGTCATTTTACGTCCCTTAGAGTACCATTGTTTGAATGTTGCATTTGCTCTTCCCGGTACAAAGAGTCTATTACCCCATACCGGAATAAATTGTGATAGAGAAGTTAATAACATTACCCAGTATATGGTACACCGTAAAAGGCAAGTACCTTTATACATTGTACAATAATTTTGTTTTGTTTTTGCAGTTTTCTTACTTGTTCCAGCTTTGGCACTATCTTGACTCCTAGACATTCAAGCTGTTCTACTACATTAAATTGAATTACCTAAATAATTGGATTCCTTCTTTCATTCGTGTTCAGTAGTAAGATGGAGGACTTTGCATTTTTTATCTTGTATCCAGACATAATCCCAAATGTTTTAACAAGAATGTTTATAATTTTGACATGAATAAATTTATGTCATCCGCTTACAATGCATTTCTGTGTTCTCTCTGACCTATTTTAATATCACTTAACTGTGGGTGTAAATGTATCGCGATAGCAAGAGGTTCGACAGCTAATGTAAACAGTCAAGGAGGAAGAGAGCAACCTTGTCTGCAGCCTTTACTGATCGCTATTTGTTTTTTTAGATATTTCTATGAGTATTATTTCCCGCAGAAGCATTACTGTATATTACCCATTTTATAAAAATTATTTTCACACAGTATTCTTTGCATTACCTTGAAGAGATAGGGCCAATCGACCCTATCGAAGGCCTTTTCGGCATACAATGATAAAAGTGCTGTATCTGGATGTTCTTCCTTAAAATGAATTAAGTTTAACACTTGCTTACATTATGGAAACCTTGACTCCTCATTATAAATCCATATTGCTAGAAGTTTACCTATTCTCTTGGACCTCAAGAAGGAATTCAGCAGACTTATAGATCTCAAGTTTTCACACTTGTCAGAGGGTCAACCTGGCTTTGGAAGCAAGGTAATCAAAGTGCAGTTCACTGATGGTGGAAAGCTACCTTTATGTCTCCTTAACCATTTCAGAAGAGGTGTTAGAAATTTGCTGTTGAATTGTTTGTACAGATCAATTGGTAGACTATCTGTTCCTACCCTTATCCCTGACTTCAAACTATCAATTGTATGCACAATTTCCTCTGTATTGACTTCTAGTTCCAGATTCTATTTGTATTCTTGTGGGATACCTTGTATAGATTGTTCATCCAAAAATGTATTTAGATTTTATAAATCAATTCCATTATTTGTGCCATATAATTCTATATAGCAGTTTCTAAATAGCTATGATAAAGGTTTACCTGATTTTTCGCCCTCTTCATAAAATATCTGTTTTAATTTCAGAAGACTGCTGGCGGCTCTAGAAGCTGACAACTTTTCATACTCTGCCCCCGAAACCCGCAACTCATTTTCCATTTGAGGATTGCTTGTCTCATGCACCCTTTTTTGGAGCCTCTGTATTTTATTCTCTAACTGTACCCTTTCTTCTCACGATCGTTTAGATTTTGAACCAGTTTAACTTATTATAATAAGAGGACAAATAGTCCTCTGAGAAATGCTTTGAATGCTTCTCTCTTTGTACATGCAGAGGTTTGGGGGTTTTCCTACATATTTTACAAATCCTGTATCCCATAACCATTTATGCTGAAAGTGCCACATCGGTGGGTCTTTTTTTGTTTTTTTATCTTCATAGACTAAACAACAAGGTGCATGATCCGAGATCGCAATATTGCCATAGAAACATTTAAGAAATTTAGACCACAATTCTAAGGAAATTAAAAGGTAATCAATTTGGAAATATGTCCGGTAAACTGTAAACTGTAGAAGCGGGAGATGGAAATCTCCCGCTATGACTTTTGACAGTTCCACACAACGTAAGAATCAGTCAGTCCATTCTTTTCCTACTAACTAAATTACCATTGCTCTATGATTTAACATTGATCAGCACTCACCTGTAAAATGTATAAAGTCCTCTTAATCAGTCTTAATCAGTCCCTTTGAACCTTAAAACACATTATCACACATTTGAATACAACATATTTATCAGTTTTAAAATTAAACAATTCAATGTGTGGTATTATTGATGTGTGTATTTTTTGTAGAAATTTTTACGTGATAAATTGTAGGTCACCTCCTAGATTCAGCCAACACGTGATTTAACCATTAGCTCAACATATGTATAAATATATATTTCCAATCCAATTTAGTTCAACATTGAGGTTTTGTGTATTCTTAGTATCTCAAAGTGCTTGCCAGTGTGTGTAATTTGTATTTAAAAGCATGCCAGTCTGTGTATGGTTATTTATGTATGTTAGAGTGTTGAAAACATAGTGATAATGCATTTGATATCAAAACACTGATTAACTAAATTGTATACTTGATGTAGTGGTTTTGCAACATGTTATAGACTACAAATAGATTATAAAGATGCTCTACTGTATTTATGTTTTTGAATTTTGTCTTAACAAGTTATTGTGCTTCAGCCAGGGTTCTGCATTTGTAGGTCGGATCCTTATGTGTAACAAAGAGTCTCGCCGAATGAGTCACTCCATGCCGGATCCCCAAGCTGCGCAATTCCTGACTCACTGGGTCAAATGGTCTCCTTAGCTGGTGTGCTCCAATTGCCTGGTCTGAGAAGAACCATACTTGATGATCCTTGTAGCAAACTGTTTTCTTGGCTTTCACGGCAGTGATGACTGTATGCTTGTCCTTGTTGTTCAGAAACGTCATTATCAGTGTTCTCGGTGGCGATTTGGTATTGCTCATTGGTGCGACTTGGTATGCTCTTTCCAAAACAACTGAGTTCTTGAGATCTGCTGAATCTAGTGCTTCTGGAATCTACTTAATAGCAGAAATAGCAGTCTTAAATTATTCAGTCTTGATATAGTTTCCAGGTCCAAAATTTTTTCTTCTAGAATTTCGTTCTTAGATCCAGCGTGTGCACCTTAGCTTGTAGGCTATATATATATGTTCAGCACAGTCATTTATCTCCTTCCGCATGTTTTTTCTATAGCAGTTGCTATACGGTTGATTTTCGTATTTTGCCAACAATGTTTAAGTCGGTTAATTTTGGCTGATCCAATGTATTCTCAACCTTAAAGAGTTTGCCATTTTTTAGCATTATAATATAATAAACCCGTTGTGTTTAGCCACAAATAAGAGTTAATGGCAGTATTTGATAGTAGTTTGGAGGAGAGCAATCTTAATTGCTTCTTCCTAAATGGCCACCATTACCGGAAGTCCCTCGCCAAAATTTCCTAATTACTTTGACATCCGAGACCACAATTAAAGACGGCGTTTTAATTTGGCGGGCATACCTGCCAATACACTCACTACCTGATTGGAAACTAAACAGCCAATCAGATCGCTCGTTCAAAATCTGTGACAGGCGGACTTTGTTGTCTAACTATAAAGCTGTACTGGGTTAAGCGAGCCCTAAAGCAGTTTTAAACAAACGTAGAGAGGACATACTGAGAGTGAGAGAGATCAGATAGGGAATTACTTTCTCAGCCAAGGCAACAAACCAGATATTTGAGCTCAGATTCGGGTTCATTTACAGAACACCCGGAGAGTTTAAAGATGCTTTCGCCCTTCTTACATTTCAGAAAGGGGTACTCAACTTAGGAGGATACAAAATTTACAAGAAAAAGACGTATAACCACGAAAAGGGCAGGTGGTTAGTGGACGTCAGGCATAAAGGAGAACGCGCCTTGGAACTTTTTCTGAAAAGTTTTAAAAGGCAGGATCGCTTGCTTTTTGAGAAGCGGAAGAAGATCAACAACAAGTGTGTTTGGAGAGACCAGCCGACCTGCGTTGACATGAAGGGAAGTGAGTGGCAAACCTTCACAAAAAGAAAAGCACATGCTGAACTTACAATATCAAGCCACCGTCCGGACGATGGGGAAGCTGAGGAAAAAGAAGATCCTCCGTAGTCCTTCAATCTATGACCACCTTATACCTGATCGGTCCTGGCATATTATACCTGTTGTAATATGTATATGGACTTGGAAAGTAAATGGAAAAATACACGTTATGTATGGGTGTGATTTAATGTGTTTATTCTTTCTACATAGTTCAATACAAGTTCATAAAAAACATAAACAATTCACATATGGACACTCTGCAACTGCGTAGAAATTCAACAAGTGGTTTAACATTGACATATGTTCAGCCTTTTGCTGAAGCGCTGTTTGGATAGAAGGCTGTGTTCGGTTTTTGTTAGCGCTAGTTTAACATTCGATTGTTCTGCATGTGCATTTATGAAAAATAAATGTAGACTAAACCGGAAATCATTTTTCCCGTTCATTACGGGATTGAATCAGCATTCAATGACCACATTTTCTAACATCCTGTTTGTGTCTGCAGAACATTTTCAGACAGAAACAGTTTTTTCAAAAACTTTCAAAAACACATTTAAACAGAATGATGACTCAGTTCACATTTCTTGCATTTCTTAAGCGACCATTTTGAATTTTGTTGAAATTCTCTGCATGAAATTTAGAAATCCTAAAATGAAATAATAAGCAATCCAAACACAGTGGATTGCGATTTCAGCTGAAGACCTACTCCGTGAAATTTTTCTTGCTACCAAAACAGACCTAAGGGACGTTCTCAGAATGATTATCTGTAGAAACGTGGATCAGAAAACACAGTTTAGTGGGTGGAAAAGGGTGGCAGGAAGAGACAACTAGAACCCTCACAGTACAGTGCAGTATCAGTGTTGGTTGCTTTTCCTGGATTGTCAGGGACTTAATTTTTTGTTTCAACTTTTTTATTTTTCACTAGTTAATGAGTACATGCAGGAGGAAATTGAAGAAAAATTTTCATTTGTGATTCCTTCTTGTAAGATAGACTTTAGTCCAGTCAATAAAGTAAAAAGGTTTAACTGCGTAATGAAACTGGATGATGAGAAAAGCATCATCAAATCCATCAGCAGCAGTTTCAAGGCACGGCAAATTTATTCATACATCCCCTTTCAGCAACAGGGCTATTCAAAGTGCTTTACACAAACAATCAAGAACACCTTGCCAAAGTGCAAAAGAAAATTAAGACATAGTTAAACCAGTTATAAAACATTAAGAAAGGTTAAAAATTAAAAACAAACTAAAAAAAATTAAAAATAAAAGTTAGAATAGAGGAAAATCAACTGTCTACACCCGTTTGACCTAAGATATAATTCAGTGTTTTCCTAAACGTACAGTATAGGAAAGGCAGAGATAAAAATAAATAATAATGTTTTAAATTTAATAAAAGGCCGCAGCAAATAAGCTGCTTTTTAACCATTGATTTAAAAGAACCGAGAGTTGGAGAGGTCCATCTGTTTTCTGAGAGCTTGTTCCTAATGTTCCTTGGTGCATAAAAACTGAACACCGCTTCTCAATGTTTGGACCTTACTCTGGGAACACTAAGTAGACCTGATCCAGACGACGTGAGAGATCTGGATGGTTCAGAACATAGCAGAAGATCATGTATCATGATGTATTTCACCCCCAAACTATTTAGTGCCTTGTAGACCAGCAGCAGGATTTTGAAATCAGTTCTCTGAGAGACAGGAAGTCAGTGTAGAGACCTCAGAACTGGACTGATATGATCCACTTTCTTGGTCTTAGTGAAGAACTCTAGCATCAGCGTTCTGAACCAGCTGCTGCGTTCTGATCCATTTCTTAGGAAGTCCACGCAGTGAAGACGCCGTTACAGTAGCCAAGTCGGCTAAAGATAAGTGCATGGACTAGTTTTATTCTTAGTATTCTTGCCTTATTCTTCAGGTCATAGCAGGAGTCTTTTTAAAGGTCTTAATTTCTAATTTCGAGCTTGGTGTGCGCTTTTTAACAATACAGATTGAAGGTGAGCTCCAAACTTTAATCTCTCCTCTGTGGCTCCAAAAACTATGACCTCAGTTTTTTCTTTAAAACATGAAAGCTGTTCATTTATGTATCGCTAAATGATCTGTGGGTGTAATGAGCGACATTGATTGCTCTCTGAGGGACGACTAATGCCAGTGTAATGTACGGTTTGAAGAAGCATTTTAATGGTTTGAGTGAGTTTTGATGAAGAGTTTTGCTGGTTTAAATGTGTTTGATGACGCGTCTTGGACGTCTGAGAGAGCTTTGATGAAGAATGCAGGTTTTTTGATGAAACATTCGGGCCGTCTTAGTGAGTTTTGATGAAGAGTATAGATGGTTTTGGTGAATTTTGATGAAGAGTTTTTGGTGTTTTTTTGCAGGTTTTGAAGAAGCATTATGAAGATTTGAGTGTGTTTGATGAAGAGTTTTGGCTATCTGAGTGAGTTTTGATTAAGAATTTTGATGGTTTGATGAAGCGTTTTGGCGGTTTGAATGAGTTTTGAAATAGCTGAGTACTATTGCAGATAATGTGGATAAAATCTTGAAGGCTAGAGGGTTTGAAGTCAAACCTTGGGTCTTTTCTAGGCAAAGTGGGAGGAAACAGTGAAGTGAAGAGGTGGACAAGACTAAGACAAAAACCGTGGTCCTACCAAACCAGATGCATGACGGTGATAACAAAGCGCTTGTCCTGGGTTGCTTAGTGGAGGAAGACAAGCTCCATGTCAGGATCTCAATAAATTTCTCCAGGAGGAAGAGGAAAATGCAACTTGGTCAAGATCTTTTTCAAGAACAAATCAGAGCCCAGACACCAAACCCCCCGACATGTAGAGAACTGTTCAGTCAAGTTGCAGGACTGTATGACCCAGTTGGCCTGGGGTCCCCTGCCAGCCAGAAAGGAGTCATTCTGATGCGTTGAGTATTCCAAGAGGTAAAGAGTGCAGGTTATCTAGGGAAAGACACATGGGACACGTTACTCTCTGAAGGCCTCAGAGAGGATGCGATCAAGCTCTTTGAAGGATACTTCCAGGTTGGAAAAGTCAAATTTACCAGGGTACTGACTCCCTCATGCTTCAATGGTTAACCCTGGGCTATCACCTTTTCTAATGGAAGAGAGCCTGCCTATGGAGCAGTCATGTACCTCAGATGGCACTCGGACCAGGGTCCAATCGTCAGACTTTTTGAATCCAAAGCCAAATTAACTCCTTTGGACCAGAAATGTAAATTAGAATAGAGCAGTGTTTGCCTAACACCTGAAAAAGTACTTTGAACAACACAACCGGATCCAAGTGGAGAAGTGGTACCATCTTGTCGACAGTTGAGGAATAAAGAGGAAGAAGAGCCTCATTACAAACAAAACTTTGTATCTTTTTTAAATCGGTAAATCAGACCAGACTTACTAGATCAGGCAGATATGATAACAGCACCTAATTAAATTAGAAGAAATTTTTTTTTCTTCTTCTCTAACTTGAAAATAATAAATCTCCAGGGGTAGACGGTTTCCATGGTTAACACCGCAAAGTATTTGTAAATGAGTCCTGTTTTTGTCCGTCCTGCTACCATGCACTCCCTGTATCCAGTCTTGTACGTTTTTGTTTCAGTCACAGATTATTTTTTGGTACGTTGAAATTTCTGATCATAACTTACAACTAAGGGATTTGGATATTTATTTTCTACTTTGTTTTTATATCTGTTAAGGCTCAGTTTTTAAGATATAATTTTAGCCCCTTGTTTATATAAGTTTGCCTGTTTTGGAATTCCGACCACCCTTCATTAAACATTATTATTGTTCATGTAACATTTTTGCCTTATGTTTGCATTTGGATCCTGTTTTTGAACTGAAGCGTAACAGATCAATCATAACAATCTGAATAAGCTATGGACCAGGCAAAAATATCTCCATTGACTACTTTCCCAACTCCCTCAGAGACTCCTCCAATAACATCTGTCCCCATTCTACAACTGACTTCTCTTCCAGTGTTTCCACGACTGACCATTCTACTCAGTCCCCAGTGCCTTCCCCTGTAACTTCTCAGCTTTCTCCCCCAGGGACCTCTTTGCCCAGTTTCTTATTAACCTCTGAGCCTATGAATCCACCAGTGACCTTAAGGCCTAGTTTACTCAACCCACTGCTCCCCAATGCTCCTGAGCAATTATGCCCTCCTCTGAAACACAGCCATTGCTAGACCCTGCCCAGCATGTTTGCCAGCCCAAGGCCGCCCTTCCCGCCCTGTTTTGTACCTGATAATTCACTCTGTTCCTGATTCCATACGGTTCTCAACAGTGCTGGCAGCCAGAGGGGTCTCTCCCCAGGCGATGGCCACCAGAGGTGCCTCTTTGCTTCGGCTGGTGGCTTCCTGCTCCGGCTCTGGAGGTTCTTCTCTGCCTTCACTGCTGGATGTCAGAGGGATCGGGTGTCATTGATATACTCCAATAACTTCTGATTTTTTTGATGCCCTGCTCACGAGGATGATCTTTTACTTTATTTGCTACTTCATATTTTTTCATCATTATTTGCTCAGTTTTGGTTTATATAAGTTTGCCTGTTTTGTAATTCTATCTTCATTAAATCCTTCATTGAACTTTATTTTTGTTCATATTCACTTTTTGCCTTATGCTTGCATTTGGGTCCTGTTTCTGAACTAAAACAAAACATCAACCCCAGATTTGTTATTACCAAATTATACTCTTGCAGAGGGACCCAAATGCATCATGGTCAAAGTTAGAAATAAGTATTATTCATAAAGAAAACAAAGACCCAGCTAAATTCAATCAGCCTCCTCTGTGTGGAGCTTAAAATCATGACCTCCATTGTGGTAAACAGACCACAGAAACATATTGATAAACTTATAAATGCAGATCACAAGTTCTTTATTATCCGTCAACCCTCACACATATGTGTAGTTTAAGATGTGAGTCGCACTGACACTGTATGGAAGCTTCAGTCATCACTGTATGAATGTTTGCGTGAACGGGTGAGTGCTGTCTTGAATTTTAAAGCGCTTTGAGTGGTGGAGCAGACTAGAAAATCGGTATATAAGTTCACTCAATTTAACATTTACTGAATGTTTTCTAGAGGGTATGTGTTTGTACCTGAGAGACAGATTAGTAAAAATGTAAGTAAATGATGATGAGGGAGAGGTTTTTTATATATAGAGAGAAAACAACATAGGTGATGGCAGAAGTGGTTAATATGACATGATATTGTTTTACTGAAGAGAGGTAAAGACCTTTGATACCGTTGAGATACATTTGAGAGAAAGATGGAGGGGGAGTTGTATTTTGTTGAGTTGAATTGTCTGTGAACATGAGAGTGAGACAGAGAATGTGTTTGATTTAAGGGATCAAACACATTCTCTGTCTCACTCTGCAACATTTGAGTTGCAGACTGGACGCTGGAGGGAGAGGACACTGGTGTTGTCTGTTCGCCTTCTCCATCAGAGTTCTACAGCTTGCAATATTATAAACCGACAAGTATACCTTTATTGTTTCTTATCGGTAAACCTTTTGGATTTCTATCCGTATTTGTACTTGTACTTGTATTTTTATTTGTATTTGTATTTATATTTTTATTTGTTATTCGTTATTTTGTATTTGTATTTGTATTTGTATTTGCATTTGTATTTGTATTTGCATTTGTATTTGTATTTGCATTTGTATGGATTCCGTCCTTTTGGTCGTAGTGTCTCAGACTCGTCATCAGAACGCTGACTTTCTTCTTACTAGTAGCACTGGAGTTTCCTCAATAATGCTACTCACTGAGCAGGCTAGAAAACGTAGAATGGATTTCAGTCTTCTTCGGCCTATACAGACCCTCAGTGCTCCATCTAATAATAAAATTGAACTCTTTAATACACATTTCTCACAAAAAAATCATGATTCATACATGACCACATTCTGGACAAGTGTCTGGACGTGATATGCCTTACAGAAACCTGGCAACAACCCGACCTAAATAAAACCTGTCCCGCTGACTACTGGCTACTTGAATTGTCACTTCTGTCCCCCCTTACCAAGCCCAATTGTCAAATCTGCTTTAGGAATTTGAAAAACATCAACCCAGAAACCATAACAGTTGATCTCCAGCATCTTCTTTCTGCAAACTTTGCATCAGCCAATGACTCGGTGGATTTCTACAATAACTCCCTGAGTAGCATCCTTGATCGTCACGCCCCTGTAAAAACTAAAACAGTCACCTTCTCCTACTCAGCTGCCTGGTTCACCATCGAGCTATGGAAAATGAAGGCAGCTGGGTGTGCCCTCGAGCTGCATAACAAGGCTTCAGGTCTCACTGCCAAGCTAGCCTTTCGGAAACACCAAAAGGCCTACTCAAAGTAGAGAGGCACGGTCAGTTTGTACTCGAACACCATCAAAACCAGTCCTGGAAATTCTAAGCAGCTGTTTTCCACTATCAATCATCTTCTAATACCACAATATCCCTCACTTACAGAAATTACAGAAGAGCACTGTGATAATTTCATGGCTTTCTTCAAATCGAAAATTGACTCAATCCGTTCTGTCCATTCTAGTTCCTCCACTCTACCTATCCAGCCTGCCTACTCACAGTTTGAGATCTCCCAGCCTATAAATTGCTTCCCAGAAATCTCACAGCAGGAGGTTGAGGTTATCATCAGGACGATGAAATCCTCCACCTGTGCACTCGACCCCTTTCCTACAGCCCTAGTGAAAACTAACATCTCTTCTATCAGTCCCCTGATCACCACTGTAATAAATCAATACCTCCAGGCTGGCTTTGTTCCCTCGGTCCTAAAAGCCGCCATAATCAGACCAATCCTGAAAAAACCCACTCTCCATCCAGAAGTTTTTGCAAATTACAGGCCCATTTCCAAACTCCCATTCCTCTCCAAAGTACTGGAAAAAGTAGTTGCTGCCCAACTCCAGGACCACCTCAAATACAACAACCTCTTTGAAATGTTTCAGTCTGGTTTCCGCTCCGCACACAGCACGTCACCTTGATTTGTCTGCTGCCTTCGACACTGTTGACCATGGAATACTCCTAAATCGGCCAGGATTGATTGTAAGATCTCTCTCCTCACTTACCAGTGCATCCATGGCAATTGCAACCCCCTACCTGAAAGAACTACTCACCGCACTGACCTCAACACGATCCCTCCATTCTTCTCACTCAAACCGCCTCCTCCTTCCTAGGACTAAGCTCAGCACCATGGGCGATCGGGCCTTCTGTTCTGCTGCGCCTCGTCTGTGGAATGCCCTCCCCGACCATCTGAAGGCTCCACATACCACTGAGCCTTCTAAAAAATGACTTAAAACTTTCCTTTTTAGCAGAACTTATAACTTTTAATCAACATTTATTAATGCTTTTATCTGCTTCTCCCTTCAAGCACTTCAAGATCTGATCCAAATGTAAAGTGTTTTTTAAATAAAATATATTTTTATTTATTATTTAATCAAAGGATTTGATGTCTGCTCTAAGAGAAAAAAATATGGTTTCAATGTTAATGAGCAGTAGGGGAACAGGAGCTCAGCTTACCGGATAATGCTTAGTTAAGGAGATGCTTATTTGCGTGTGGACTAAATCCCCCACCAGACACACAACTAGAATGAGGTCTTTTGTTAAGTAGCAAGTAAGGTGTCATATGAATCAATGGTTCTCAGGACTGGACAGGGGCTGGATGATGAGGTAAAAGGTATGAAGTGAACGTAAGTGAATCTGATTCATAAACAAAATTTTGTATTGTATCTCACTGTCGGACAAAGAAAATGATAAAAAAAAATATCTGGCAGTGGCAGACTGAACTTGTGAGGAACAGGTGACACACAAATGAATCCACTTGCACCTCTTTTGTAAATGCTGTTTATTCGCCAATGAAATTCAATGTGGCATGTTAAAAGCAAAGTTATGCATAGTCATAGCTAAATACATACAATTCAATGCAGTTAATAGAAAATGGCACTCCAGGTCTCACCCTAGCTGTGAAAACCAGATGCCAAACTGAGGTAACAGGTTAGTGCAATTACTGATAATCTGTACTTAAAAACTTGCAGTGACACTCTCACCACCTAATTGCCAATTCATTGTGTAAACCAAGGACATTAACTTATATATTCGGCTGCTTCATTCTGACCTTTAATTATTTTGGAGCAATAATTACACAATAATAACATTTAGAAGACATAACATGACACCGGCAATATTGACAGTGTACGGAAAGACTCACCGGCCTGGTCATTTTCTCTTCTGTTGAGTGGATATGTAAAACGGTGGCATGCCTAAGATTCCACACTTTACAAAAAACATGTTTTTGGCAACATTTGGTCCAGTGCTAAATGCACAAAAAACCAAAACGTACCTAGTTTTCCTTCAGAAATACTTATTTAATTGTGTCTCCCTTTCCATTACAGGGCACAAATCCAAACCATGTTCAGTTCCACAAAAGGCTTTATCTACAGGTGATTATGTTTACATTTTATTCTCTTTAACCAACAGTCATGAAAAAGCTAGTACTATAAGCTTTATAACAAGGCTGGGACTTTGAGGTTCCAGCATGCCTTCTTGTTACCTCTGCTGGTGCATGATAATCTTGAATGTCTCCAAACACTGGGTTACTTGTAATCTTGACCAGGGTGTTTCTGGAAAAGTTCGATTGCATATTTCCGATACTAGGAGGAGCTTTATCTGTAAACATTTTCGGAGCATTATTTTTCAACCGTTAGTCCGATTTATTCCAAATTTGTTAGATATGATTCGTCTCGGGGAGATCTACATTGTGTCACTATGGGGAGCTTTTTTTTAAATGAAAAATATACTGGATATAACTTCACATTTAATTTAAGGAGTGCAATGAGGCGGAATGCTTGTAAAACACAGCCGATTGGGGCTTTTTGGGTATATACCCTTGCTGTTGGAGACGACAGCGTAGCCTTAGTTTTGTTGTGTTTTTCCAGACTCATGAGCCGCTGTTACCCTAAATAACAGATAAGTTACATCTTTTAGCAATGCTGATAACTTTTCAAATGTGATTTAACACTTTGGACATCATCTTCAGTTTGCATTAATTCTTTAATTTCCTTAAAGAAAATGTAATTTTGTGAACTTTTACTTGCTTGCCTGCTTATTGTCCTTCAATTTTATAGGTCAAAGCTTTGGCAGTCAGCTTCGTTCTTTTTTTACGTTTTGCATTGACCTCAGTACATTAATTCACTCTGTCCAAGTCGATAATCAATTTGAAATCATAATATACATTCATTTAATGACAATCAATTTACACAGATCCATTTCATGGTATCAGAAAAGATATTATTCACATAAACCAGGTGTAAGATTGATGCACAATTAAATAATCAATCAACAGCTCAATTATTCCTCACTAAACAGCCTTTACACCAACTAAGCTATCTCATCTCACCTTTCTGTGTATACTAGTGGTGAGTACTTTTATACCTACATACCGATAGTCTTGACCTGAACAAATTGTTAAACAAGAACTACGCAATCCAGACCACAATATGGTGCAACCTGTCCAGCCGAAAAGCGTTCAACCATTCAACACAAACCACTGCAACTCAATGCTTCATATAATGCAATACAAAGCAAAATTATGCTTAATCATGACGATAGAAAGCAGGGTAATAGTGATGTGGTCAACAAAAGATGTCACTTCCGTGGTCACCCTTCCCGTTAGAAACTAGATGTCAAATTGAGGTGAAGAGGTGAGTGCATTGGTCACCTGTGCACGAACACCTCTAGGGACCACCACCGTAGGAGTAATAATATTACTAATAATTATGAGAAGAAAAAGAAGACAAAGAAGAAGAATGATATACAGTAATAATATTATTATCTGTAGTAGTTGTATCTGTAGTATTTTTCCAGACATTATTATACTTACTTCTTGATACAATCATTCTATTGTTATGGCTGATTTGGTTGTTGCTGTATATGTATCCCTCTCATCCTCTCTCTCTCTCCTCTAATCTTATGTAGGCCGCCCACCTGAGCCAGGTTCTGCTCAAGGGTTACTGCCTGTTAAAACAGAGTTGTTGTCATGCAGTATAGGTTAATGTGAGTATGCAGTATAGGTTAATGTGAGTATGAATGGTTGTTGTTGATTATTATACAGTATGTGTAGGTTAAGTAGTTACAGAAAAAACAACTCCTAAAATCAAATTTATCATAAATAGCTTCTGTCCATGCATCGACCTCAAAAGACTCTGGTTAAATACATGTGCATTATATAGCATGCATTACTGAGAGGTTAAGGGCAGTATGCTATGGTTTTCACACATTTACCACTGACTGACTATGCCTCATTGTATGTCAAGTGTTCCGCTACTCCATGGTTTTACACATATTTTTCTGTATAGGCTTGATAGTAAGCTGCTTGCCCTTCTACCTCCTACAAATTATATGCGCTATTGTTATCCCAAACTGAGCTCTCCTGCACCTTATATTATGTCAAATTAAAAATCTTACCTTATTTTATTTATTTTTACTTAATGTTTTCCTCTTCATATTTTGTTATACTGTACATATGTCCGCTGTAATTGCACAGAGCTGTAGGACTGCACTGCTGGCCATGGCAGATTTCTCTTAGGTGACAATACATATAAACTGATCTCTTATCTCAAGCAATCTTCAGCTGTAATTTGCTCATAAGGAATCAAATATTTATGGGATTGGGATACAGTGGAGGCAGTAGGACCATAGACCTGTACCTTGGTAAAGATGAGTGGCACGGTTTAAGTAGTAAGGTCTTTGGTGGTAGCACATCTGCCTTTGAAAGGCCAAGGACATTGTCCCCCTGATTGATAAAATTCAATAGCTCAAACCACCCCTTTAAAGGGGTTGTGAACTCCTTGTCACTTCAGCAACCATGATTAATTTGAGATTCTGTAAATGCACATAATCCATAGATTTTAGACCAAAGGCTTACTCCATTTAACTAGAGCCTCGTGTGCATATGTTCTGACAATGGTCACCTTATCTGCACCATAATTCCACTTCTTTTAACAAGAGTCAGACTGTTGGATGGATGGATGGAAAATCACCAATCTGCTTCCTGTTCTGCTCTGATGGTCCACTGCTCAGCTGTTTGGCTTATGAGACTCTCAGCACAAAAGTGGACCTTCTGTTGTTGTTACTCGTCAAAACCAGTGGTTCTGCTTTAGGTTTTACAACCACCTTTTCTACTCAACACTCATTTATGACAGAGACAAACATGGGCGGCGTTTGGATGGATGGATGGATGGATGTTTAGTTGGATAGATGGATAGATGGATAGATGGATAGATCTGTTAAAGATTTCTGCCCCTTAAAAGGCTTTTTTTCTCGCCATTGTTGCCACGTACTTGTGGAAGAATTTGTTGGGTCTCTGTCGAAGAAACAATAAAGAGTATGGTCTAGACCATACTACACCAGTAGTATGTTTTAGGCGGAACAATGGTTGTAGAGGCTCAGACTAAAGAACATTTAACTTATTATTTAAATGTAAAACCTTTTTTCTGCTCTCAAACTAATTGTAAATCAATCCCCTGTTATGCCGGTATTTACAAGAAAGTGGTGGTTGTTTAAATCCCTCCGCCTGGGTGGCCTTAGTGGTCAGATGACTGGCACTAATCTCCGAATGGCCTGCCTGACTGACTGCTTGCTGATAATGTGGGATTAAAAACTGTCACGCCTCCATCATTTAGCAGTGTAACAGAATCAACAAATGAACGGGGTGGAGATGATGACCCCAATGACCTGGAACAAGCAGATGAAATGGTTGATTTATTTCCACAAATGTAATATTAATCAGATCAGATAATTCTGGGAAATATTTGATTTTTTTTTTTGGCCTTCAGTATTGAGGGTGTTGAAAACATATGGGAAATAGCAAGCAGGGTTTAAGATTTTATTCGTAGCTCTTTTTGAAATGAACATTAAAAACTGAAACCACTGACCAGTGGCTACAATTTGCATTATGTGTAACATCATGCGCTGCCATTAAATTTTGATGTAACCCTTCCTATTTATCCACTTGGACTGGAGAGGCAACCATAGGATAACTCAAAAAAAGGTAATGATTCTGCAAGGTGGTGTCCACACCCACTTCTCTTTCTTCATCTCAGAAGAGTGGAGGAGAAACCAGGAGAGGGGCTGTTAGACGGTGAGAATTGGACAGGACCTGTTAGATCTTACACTCAAGCAGTGGACCCTGGGGTCCTCCTGGACAATGGCTGACGTCATGTGGCAACAGTGTTTAGGCAGTTTCTGGATGATGAAAGTTTTGATGCCATTGACTGGTCTTCATGTTTCCCAGATCTGAATCCACCTGAGAACCTTTGGGATGTTATGTATCCGTGAATCAGACATCACCAAGCACCACAAACTGTCCAGGAGCTTTGATTCAGGTCTGCAAAGAGAGGGCTCATCACAAGCATAACCGGATGTTGGCAGGAGTGCTTACAGGCACATGGAGGTCAGACAAACCACTGAGACACTTCATGAGTTGTTTGATGAAATTCACAGTGTATATACAGGCTAACAAGGGAAAACGACAACAAGCATTGTCCCGGACCAGAAGGAAGCAGCGTCCACTCCAATAGTCTAAGGTCTGAAAGTGGGTCTAAGGGTTTCATCCCAGTACCTATCAGCAGTAAGGTCAATTGGTTCTTCATGTGGAGGTCCATCTGACCCTATAAGTATGTGCCCCTTCAGACCATTACCGACCCCCTGCCAAACTAGTCCTGCTGGGTGATTTTTCAGACAGCTTAATGTTAGCCACAGTGTCTCAAGACTCTTTCATGTCAGTCACATGTGCTCAATGTTAACCTGTTCTGACCTTTGATGAGAGCAGGGTGCTAATGATGAACCTGCCTGGTGTTCTCTGGTGACTGCTAATGAGCTGCTTAGGCCGTGAGCACAAGTCCTACTGGAGAACAAAGGAGCTGGTCTTGCTGCAGGGCTGCTGCCCTTCTACAGAACTATCTAGCTGTCTTCGGGCTGCAACCCATTTCTTATATTCTTAGTATCTCATCATGAAAACCCTCAAGAAGTGCAACTCAGTCTTCCATGTCCACAATGAACTTGACCCAGACACCATCCTCTTCCTGTTGTGCAAAGCCCACTTGAACCTGGACAAGAAAAGTTATGCTTCTTTGATTTCTCGAGTGCCTTCAACACCCTCCATTCCTACTCCTGGGAGACCGGCTAACTGCAATTAGGGTTAACCCACACCTGGTGACGTGGAACATGGACTACATCACAGGGAGACCTCAGACTAAGTATTTGGGACTCCATCTGGATAATAGACTGGACTGGTGAGTGAACACCGTGGCATTATTCAATGTATTCTTCCTGAGAAGACTGGGGTCCTTCAACATATACAGCAAACTCCTACTGATGTTCTACCAGTCAGTCGTGGGCCGTGGCCAACGTTCTCTTCTCTGCCGTGGTGTACTAGCAAGGCAGCACCAGGAAGCAGTACACCTCACATCTAGACTCCATTTTGTCTGCCCATAATTTTTCAACCATTGGTCCGAAGATGTACAAACTTAGTGCATATGAATCAACTCCAGGAGATCTATTTTGTATCAATCTTGGATTGTTGTAAACTTTAAAGATCATCGTTCTTAGTGTGAGGAAGAACTACATGGATTTTGGGAAATGTGGGATGTGGATCTACTTGAGGAGACCTATTCATGATGTTTTACCCAATGAGTCCATATTTTACTCTCTAGATGGACCTTTTTTTTCCTTTTTTTTTACAAAAAATGCTGTAGGCATAACCTGACATTCAATTTGAGAATTTCAATCACGGAAAAAGCTTACACAATGCAGGGGAACTCTTCGGGGATATACCCTTGCTTTCAGGGACGACAGAATAGGCCTAGTTGCATATTGCTCCTGCAAATTTGCACCATACCGTAAAGTACATACCATACAGTAAATAACATACTGTATATCAGGAAACCTTAAAGGGAAAGGGAAGTAGTAACAGCTTAGAGTTAAGGGACAAGGGACTGTGAAGAAAATAGACAAGGAGAGAGTGAGTACCAAATAGACTTTTTTTTTCTCCTCAGGGAGAGGAGAAAAACCGAGCTGATCAGGTGGAAGAGAAAAACAGAGACAAGAAATGTAATAGAGAAATTCAACAACTATTAAAGCTCACTTTTCCCTGCCATTGGACACTTAATGCTTCCTACGTTGTCATATAACCTTTTGACTGTGGCTCACAGAAGGTCAATGGGATCATAATCATATATGGGAAATTATCTGTCATTGTCCACCCCGTGGCTGATTAATGCAACAATATAATGAGCTTGGTGCAGGAATGCACGGAATGTCATGGCTCCTACTATATGAACATTTTCACTATGTCAATTCATTAGTTTTTCTTTTTTCTCCTGTGTCTCTACATAGTATACTAGGAATAAAACAGAAACATCCTTAATTCCAGAATGCTGCTTGTGTCCCTCAATAACAGAGCCTGATCTTTATAAACTTTGTAATGACAAAATTGTAATGACACTAGTTTAAAGATAAAAAATGACAAAAGAGGAATTGACTAGGTCATTGGTAGCAGGACATTTATCACAACAACCAATAACACTTTTTTTTAGTGAATAATCAGTAGTGTATTGCTTTTTCATTATCAATTTGATTATTGCATGTTCATACTTATATGATCTTTTTTGTTTTTTTTACAAATCATTTCATTACACCAATTGGAGTAAAGAATATTTTTAATAATTTTCTATAACGATTTTCTATAAATTCCTTGCTTGTAATTATTATTATCTCACCAACTTGTAAATTCTTTACCGTGAATGGAGAAAACACAAAGCTCGTAATTTTTAATATTTGTGAGGCCAAAATAAGCTGCAGAGGAACAACTCTGAAAATGTTCAGGACATTTTCCTTTAACAAACTTGAACTTTGAAATAAATCACTCAGAGGAACATACCAAGTTTCAAGAAGCTAGCATTGGCAGAGCTTTTGAAGGTGAGAGTGCAGAGCCAGCCACGAGCCCGCTGTTTGTTTGTATGTATGCTGTCAATTATGTAGAGAGCCCCTGAAGTCCCTTGCGAGAAAAAATAATTATTATCTTGCGCCAAAAGATGATAAGTTGAGTGGACAATTTATTATCTTTTGCGCACAATATGATTTGCTGGTAATCCATAAGCATCTCTTGATGAACAAAGATAATATATAACATATAATGGACTGACAATGCCAATATACCCTATATATCCTATAGGTTCTATTGGTTCCACAGGACCTTCAGCAGGCAGTGTGATCTTTATGTAGCCCGGGAAAATAGTTGCCACACGAGACACAATAACTGGGGTTCTCACAGCAATTTATTATCAAAAAATGTGGATATAATTATTTACAAAAATAAAGTAATTTTAATTATAAAAAATACAGTAGTGGACTCTGACTAAACATTTAAACAAAAATAATAATTAGCCCAAAAAGCCCACTAACAACGTTAGAATACAAATGTACAGTTACTTACATTTCTAACAGAAGTTTCCTTCAATTTAGGAGATATTACATGTTGATTCTACCCGGTTAACAACGTGACAGCTTCCAACCCGTGCCACAAACACAGGTTTCACCCTGGCAGCTTCTAAAATATACCAACTTGTTAAAACATTGACATTTTCCAATTTTGAGTTCCTTATAGGAGCATATTTAATAAGGTTATGGCATAAATACCTACTAGCTTAAGCAACAGTTGCACAACTCCGTCCTTCATGCATCATGGCTCGGTCAAAAGGAGTGAAAATGAGAGACCACGATGCATTTGGCGGAATTTTGCCACCACTGCTTTACCTAGTGCTGCTACCCTATGGCCAAAACTCGTAACAGCAAGTGCATTTATAACAGAGATAAATGCACAATACCCTGAAAATCAACATTTTACATGAAACTTCATACTGACATTTGATCAGAAACCATGAAATCGAATTAACAGAAAATACATATATACTTTCATCCACATTTGGGGGCATTTCATAAACCTGAGTGGAAATTAATGATTAAATTCCTTATTTTGATATACCACCCGGCTACATGAAAGTTGGCTTTTGGGCTGGAGTACAGAAGAATTGAGTCAAGATTTTCCACCTGAAATCTCTCCAAGAGGGAAAGCTTGTCAATGTACATTGCTGTCTGCGAATCCTATCCCATTTCTCAGCTGAGAGTGTGAAACCACCCTCATTCCCTTCTTGCTTTGATATTCAAAAATATGATTGTTTTTTTAAGTTTCTGATTGCGGAATATAGTTTAGATATTGATTTTTGAATATTTGCATCATTAAAAGCATTTTGGAAAATATCAATGATTTCCTGTCCTGATACGGTATCTTATTTCAGAAAATTTCTCACCAATGTTATTTCTAATTTTATAAGTATCTAAAATGGTCCTATGGTTTGCCCCTGATGTCTAAAATGCTTTATATTAATCCTGTCATGCTTTTTAATTAGTTGTTTAGTTTTCATATTGTTTACTGATTTCTTCTCCACTCTGATTGTCAAAACCTGCGTCTTGTTAAAACCCTGCCTCACAGTGTATTTAAGCTGTGCTCCCCTCTCCACCTGTGCCAGATCATGTTTTTCCCTTGTGCCAACCTTTCCAGCGTGATTCTTCATGATCCTTGTGATTTACGGATCTGACCTCTGCACGTGTACCAAACCTTGTGTTTTGCGTGCCCCCTTGGTCATTGTTTGCCTGCCTTTACATAGTAAAGAATTTATTCACCAGACGTTGTGGAAGTCTTTCTTTTGGATCCTAATTGTGGTGCCAGCTTGACAAATCCCTTTGACATGGAAGAGCTAATCCTCCTCTACAAGTAACTGTATTATTTTATATCTTACTCTTGTTTTTTTCCCAGCCCAAATAAATCTGGAGATTATTTTAGCCCATTCTACAAAGTACTGATCAAAATTTCCAATAGGTATAGAATGGAATAAATAAATAATTCTTGAATCTAAACGTGAACTGATGTTAAGATACGGAATTAGATTCCACTTATTAAGATCTGCCATTATTTCTTTATGAAGTGGGCCATAATTAATTTATTCTATTTTGTATAAGTTTGTAGGAAGGGAAATTCCTAAGTAATTTACAGATTTCTTATTCCAGTCCATTTGATATCTACAGCGGGGATGCTGAGGAGGATTATAATGAATGTTGAGGGCCTGAATATTTTGTTAATTTATTTCACAGCCTCATATTCATGTAGAGATGACATCAGCACGGGCAAATAGCTGGTTAGGCTCGAGAGATACACAAGAATATCATCTGCAAATAAGAACTAATTCTGTTCCCCTGCTGCCATTTTTTTTCCATTTCATCAAACTATTTCGTCTTGTCCATTGGGCCAACAGTTCACTAAGAAACCACAAATAGGAGTGGACTTTCTTGTGGATCTCTCTTACCAGAAAGAAGCGATGAGCTCAAAACTGATTTACAACCTAGCTGATGGCTTTTTGTACAAGGCTCTAGTGTGACCAAAATTTTTCCATAACCTTAAATGGGATTTTCCATCTTAGATATTAAAATCCCTTTTCAGCATCTAAACTTATGAACATAGCCTGTATTTTGTTTAGATTTATATTTCTAATAATTTGTAGGGATCTTCTAATGTTATCGTGGGTCTGACGTGATGTAACAAAACCTGTTTGGTCCATTTGACTATTTTTGGTAAAGGTCTTTCAAGCCGTTTGGCATTTTATATTGGTGTTTACCAGTTTTTCAGTATGCAATTAAAAGTTACTTGCTCTTTTGAAATTTTCCAGTAGGATTCCTGTAAAAGGAATCCCCTCTGGGGCGGCTGTGGCTCAGTGGGTAGAGTGGCCGTCTCCCAATCAGAAGATCAGAAGGTAGCCGGTTCAAATCCCACCAGGGTCTACTTGTCGTAGGGTCTACTTGTCGTAGGGTCCTTGAGCAAGACCCTGAATCCTTAGCTCCCCGGGTGCTCCACGAGGGGCTGCCCACTGCTCCCTCAGGGATGGGTCAAATGCAGAGAAGTAATTTCACTATGTTGTACTGACTATGTGACTAATAAAGGATTCTTTCTTCTTCTTCTATTGTTAGAATAGGTGTCAGAGCCTCTTTCAAACTTTTGTTCCACTCCACTGTGAATCCGTCCGTGCCTGGGGACATGCCAGGTTTTAATCTGGCGATAGCCAAGGACTGGCAAATTTCTCGTCATTGCCAACCTGGGGTTATGAGTAAAATTTTTATTAATAATCCTTGAAGTAGTCTTTAATTTTGTTGGTTTTCGGGTCCGTTATCTTGTATATAGTGCCCTATTCTAGTTCTATTGAGTTGTTATGATCAGTTTTTAAATTTTTCGAATTCTTCTTGAAGGATACTCTAACTGAGTTGTTCTATACTTTGTTTCCTAAGAAAAGATGTTATTCGATCCCTCTCATTAACTTCCTTACAAGCGACACACCTCTGCATTATCGTTACTTTCTTAATAATCTCATATTTCCTTGGCAAATTGGTGGATTCTGTATTAATTTAAAATATTAGAATTAAACCTCCCGTGGGTAAGTTGTTCAAGAGAAGAACACCCGGAACCTCTTGCATAACCTGCTGCCACCATGACATGACCCCTTAAATTGAAGAGTATGGATGGATGGATGGATGGATGGATGCCATCTTGAGGATCCTCTTTTTTCAGCAAATCATCTCTATGACCTGACAATTATTTCTCCAATTTAACATACTAAACCCAAAAAACAGATATCATGCCAGCTTTAGACTGTATATGGTTGATAAAGCTCTGGAGCTTCCATCACATAACAGGAGAAATCCTCAGAGAGGTGTCATCCCTGCCAGATGGTATTCCTTCAACTCAGATTTTATAATGCAAATTTAGTAGATTTGTACCTTCTCAACCCTTCTAGCATGTGTCATGAAAAGTTGTCAAATAATTTGCTAGCAGACAATCAACCACTTCTCAGGCATTGAAACTGACATGAACACAATTGTTGTTTTTCAGGTGTTTACATGATCTCACGATCAAGCTTGAGAGCTGTGACAAATAATGGACAGACTGGTTCAATTGAAAGTATGTGCACAATATATTAACAAGAAATTAATCACAGCATAAGACATGGAGTGTGTAAGTCAGTGGTATCAGTGTTTCTGCCGTTGGATCAGTGTGAAATGGGAATGAAGTGTTGTAACTTATGAAACAAAAACGAACCTGGCCTAACCCGAGACGTTGATCTGGACTCGTGGTGCAAGCGTGGTTGTGAGGCAAGAGAGAGGGAGCGAACAAGAATGAGAGTGTATTGCATTTTTCGGGAATGACCAGGTGCCAGGTGCACCTAAGCGTGCTAATCAGCTCCGCTTACCCGGTACCTGTGAGAAAAACAGACAAACTGACAGTGGAAAAATTCGCACACAGTAGGCCGTGCTTTAGCATGGGGCCCTCACAATGAATTTTATTATATCCCCGAAAAGTCGGGGATGTTATGGAATCACTATTGCCGCTGTTGCCGCCACAGACCCTTCATGTTAACGCGATAACTCCAAAAGTGTTTCATGGATCAATGGCAAATTTTGTACTTATATATATAAAACTTCGTACAAGAACTGGAATTATTATGGTTTAGGACAGTTCTATATTTCCAACACTAGGGGGAGACTTTTCTCCTAAAATTTAAGGCCATAAATTTTCAACCGTTGGTCTGATTTACTCCAAATGTGGTTATTTTCCATTGACTCAAGGAGATCTTATTTGATTACACTGTATTATTTATAATTTGTGTTTTTATCATATTTTATCGCTAAAAGGAGCTTTTTTTTTTTTTTTTTTTTACAAAAAACACACTGTTTTTAAGACATAACTTCCTAACTGTAGTTTGTGATTTAGTCAAAATTGTATGCATATGAGATGATATTGATGAGACTTCAGGGATAATAGGAGCCTCTGCGAGACAGAGATTTTACATGGTCATCAAGCTGCAGATGCTGATCACAAAAAACACCAAGGTTTCTTAAATTAGACTGTAATGCTAAGAAAAGGATCCAACAATGTGTGAAACATATACTACTGTATATGTACTTAATTATCAGGAGTGATGATGATAGCTACTGTCTTGGGTGTGTTTAATTGTAAACAATTAGACATCCACTAGGATCCACTGCTATCCTGACATCCACTGCTATTATAGACGGAGATTGCATATCCGTCTATAATAGCAGTCAAAACAATTTTGTAGGAGCATAACTTTTTCAGGGGCATCAGGCCTAAAAGAGACATACAGTTGAATGTCATCAGCGTAGCGGTGATATGATAGTAGAAGTGATATGATAACCCTTCAAAGTGACTGATTATATGTCCAAGGGGAAGCAGATATTGAGAAACAGAGGAGGACCTTGTGGAAGAAGATATGAAGAAAACAGACTACCATCTACTACAGAACCCTGCGATACTTTATAGGAGAGAGGAGCTGTATCGGCCGAACGACACCGAAAAGCTTCTGTCTGAAACGTTAGAGGGAAAACAATCTAGTGCTCTCTCTGAGCCTTTCGATCAAAATTTTATTTATCTATAGTATCAAAGGCAGCGCTTAGATCAAGCAGAACCAGAATGGAGCAGTCCCCCACATCAGAGGCCTACATTAAATCATTTGTAACCCTCAGAAGGGCAGTTTCTGTAGAGTGCACTCGAAGCAAACTTGACAAATTTATTAAGAAATTTATCAAGATGGATTTGCTCATTTAAAACAGCAGTAAGCGGTTTGCCAACAACTTTTTCCTGAATATTTTTAATAAAAAGTAAATTCCATATTGGCCTGTAGTTGTTAGAAACAGCTGGATCAAGGTTTTTTTCAGAAGTGGCTGTAGCACAGCCTGTTTAAATGTGGACAAAGGCGGATGTCAGGAAGTTTTTTATGATAGTGAGTATGGATTGACTAATACAGTCTAGAGAGTTTTTTAGACCAATGTAGGTATGATATCCCACAGATATCTCGGATTATTTCTTTTCTTTATCTCGGAAAGAAATAATCCAGAGTAGAAGGTGGAACTAGGAAGGGAGATGGTAGAGAGGACAATGTTTACCCAGACATTTTATATATTATCCACAACAAATGAAAGAAAATCATTGAGGTCCTTATCTGATATAACGGGAGTAACAGGTGGTGCAGGAGTGACATTGTTGTTCATCGTGTTGATGAATTTTGAAAAATTTTCGGTTTTCGTTTACTGGAGAGGATTACATAAGCAACATTGGAGGACCATGCATCTTTAATCATGGAATTAAGTCTGGTTATAAGCTCTTAATAATGTAACTGAGAAACTAGAAGACCTGTTGATCTCCATAGGTGCTCTATAGTCTGAGATTTGCGCTTAAAGGGAACATATGGAATCATTTATCAATGGAGAAGAATTAAGGGAGGCAGTGGAACACAATTTGAAAGGAGCGATTGTGTCTAAAATGGATGAACAAAGTTTAAAGATTGAACTAAAACATGTATGTATGCATGAGAATATAAAACTACAGGTGAGTTAAAGCTGCGTAAAACCTCTCAGCAGTGAGATGACTTAAAATACGGGAGGGCTTTAAATGAGTACCGTCCAGTGATTCCTTGTTAAAACATAGTTTTAGAGTCGTCTGTAAAAGAGTGGTCGTCAAAATAAAATGAATGAGTTTTTTAAACGATGAGTAAAAACAAGCTCCAAGCTGTGGCCCTTTTTGTGTGTGGGGCCAGACAAATGCTGGTTGAAGTGCATGCCCAGGTGCGTCCTCCCCCAGAATGCACAGTAGTTGTCCTGGTACTTCAATCATCATCTCTCTTGTCTTTGCAACATTCAGCAGGAGGGATTTTTTTCCAGACCAATCCAAAAAATTGTTAAATTACTGATCAGTATTCCTCCTGTCCATCCTTCATACACCCCACCACTGCACAGCCATCTTAAAAATTCTGCCAACCCAATGTTACTGAAAGTCATAGGTGTACAAAGTGAAGACCAAAGGAGACAGAATAGAAGATAGAACAGAACACAGAACCCTCTGGCGCTCCTTTACTACTCTCCATCGTTTCAGACAGTGCACTGCCCAGTCGGACATATTTTGACTGCCTGTCAGGTAGTCAGTAACCGAGGAGATGGCTAGTCACCAAATCTGGACTATATGGTACAAACGGATCAGGCTCTTGAAGTTATGTTTCAAAAACATTGCTTCTTAAAAAAAGTTCCCCTAGTAAGTAAAATGTGAACCTTTAGAGTAAAATTACACAAAGCAGATAGATCTCTTTGAGTTGATTATTATACATCAAATGTTTACTATATCGGACCAACGATTTTATTTATTTCTGAAAAACAGTGTTTTTTTTTGTAAAAAAGCTCCCCCTAATGAGTAAAATACGAAAAATTGAAATAAAATGCAATGTTTACAATATAGATATTGAGTTGATTCGTTTGCACCAAATCTGGACTAAATTTTTCCGAGGTGAGCTCGAGTGTTATGAAAGGTGCCTATAAATAAAATGTGAGATTTTTTTTTTTTTTTGTAAAAAAAGAAAAAAGCGCCCCCGGTGAGTTAAATATTAGCTATCAAAGTTAAATATAATGAGAGCAAGATAGATCTAATTGAGTTGATTAATATGTTTAAAAAAAATGATTAGGTGTAGACCAGTGGTTCCCAAATGACAAACCATCACGACCAGATAAATGATTTGCGCATATAAATGAACATTCCTGACCATCTTTAATGTCGTCTGTATCTGTAACTGCACACAACAGCCGTATTCAATCCCATCAAAAAATAAGCTTTACTTCTTTTTGGAAGCTTAACGCCCATGCTCATCGAGGCGAGCTTGAGGTTCCTCATTCCAGAAAAAAGAAAAAATCTTGGCCGAGGGAATGCGCTGGCATTCAGCTCGGAACACTTTGTACAACTCCGTATTTGTCCACACATGCAACAAGTGACTAGTCGTGACAGCAACTTCAATAATGGCGCGAAAGTGTCTCATCAAAATTGTGACAGTAATCTATCAGGAACATTTGTAAAGAACATTAACGCTGATAACTGCAAGACAGGCAACATTTGGCCGACTCAGAAAACTCCACCCACACATCCCTCAACATGCTGCACCAATATCACAACCAGGAAGCTTGTTGTAAGTCCTGCTAATGTCATTATCAACAGAGTCTATAAAATGTTTGGACCACATAAGGTCATTCCAGGACATTTCATTTGGCCTATTATGTACTTCATCCTATTAAGTTGAGAAATAAGATTAATTTTTAGGACTGTATTCCAATCAGGTGTATCTGGTGGAGCTTTCAGTCTCTCCCACTGAGATTGAGAGCAATGGTCTACCTGCCTGCTGAACCCCATGTCAACCAGACAATGACACCTGAGAAACGTTTTCTCTCGTGTCTGAAGGTGTACTGCAGATATTATTCAAGAAATAAAGTAATGATATTTTATTTGGCAACCCAAAATAAAATGACACCCGTCTTTGGGAACCAAAGTGTGACATTAAAAGACCACATACCATAAAAGATAACTTTTGTTGTGATTTGGTGCTATATAAATAAAAGAAAACTGACTTTTTATGAACCTCATTTCTGCCGTCAAAGCAAGGGTAAACACAATCATTAGATAATGTTCAGGGGAGGTGACATTTACTCTTAGTCATGAGCTTATGATAAGAAGTGAAGGACATAAATTAGTGCTAGCTATCAACACATTCCTCAAAAGGAATTGACTTGTGGCATTTGGAGTCATTTGGTCTAAAGAAAAGGATATATTTCATTACATATTTGAGGACAGATTGAAAGATTTCTTTTTCCTGTTTTCCTTTTTCCATAACCGCTTATCCTATTTAGCATCACAGTGGAGCTGGGACGTATCCCAGCTGACTTAGGGTGAGAGGCAGGGAAACGCTGGACAAGTTTCAAGTTCAGCTCAGGGCTGACATATAGCGACAGACACACGCAGGCGATTTTTTATTTTTTTTGTTTTGAACTGTTTCCCAAAGGCACATGTTACATAAAGATTATGTTTTATGCAAATTTATTTTGCAACAACATAAACATTCAGAAATGAATTTTAATTCCTACCTGTTAAATGTTAAGCCCTAACTATTATTTCTCTTTAATACACAACACCGCTAGATGGATAGGGAAAATAGGAATGTTTTTTGTCTTCCATGTGAGTGTGTAATTATTCCGTTTAAATGTGTTATACAAAAAACACCACACACTGATGATGAGTTCACATTCATGTAGTTATATGCAAAATCAATACAACCCTGAAATGAACAATACAAATTTCTTAAAAATGTTCAATTGCACAAGTGTGGTATGATGCAAAATATGCCTGTGTACATCTCTGGATAATGTTGTGAACCCACATGTAGCGGTGTTTGATATGTTTGTGACTTCCACATCAAATACAAAGCAGTAGTTTTGATAACTTTGGTCATGGTTGATGACAGAAAGCAATGGGGGAAATAAATGCTAATTACTAGTGGTGGTGTCATAATTCTCTGTAGTAACTGCCAATCCAATCATACATTTCCATTGTATTATAATTTATCTTATTCATTCATTATCTGTTTTGGCTTATTCTTTTGGAGCCTATCCCACATTGGGTCAGAGATAGAAAACACCGCTGCTAAGTTCTTGCAATTTTGTTTAGAATTAGCCCTCCGTAAGCATTTTCAATTTCCCTAATTATCTCATTTTTGTTTTACTTGATGTAGCATCATTTTCAATTTTTTTTTGATACTTTGTGCTAAAAACAAACTCTGCTTTGATCTAGATCATTAAATGCTGGCATTGTGCTCACAACCTTTCCAGGGATTATTCCTTTCTGCTGTTACTATGCTGGCCTTTCTGATCATCATTTCTATAAGGAATTATACTACTAACAATTGTTGATTACATGGAGCATTTCCCTTCTGAGTAAGCTTTTCTTCCGATTTTAATTCGGAATATTGGGGGGTCCATGTAAACCCACCTACCGTGCTCCTTTATCAACACGTGCCCTCTGCTCACAGACACGCATTAAATGAGGGGGAGTTAGCTGAGGGTGGAATTCTGGGAGCGCGCTTGAGAATCTCAGCGCGTGCCCATGAGTGCCGGTTAAGATACCGACCAACCGACTCTTGAAAAGGGTGGGGGGAGCTGTTGCATTCATGTACTGCTCGTTAATACCGTTGTCAAAACTGAAAACATTTTTATTGCAACTTAGAGGAAACGTTGTTTTTCTCTGTTGGAACTCATCCATTGATTATTTAAAGAGTGTACAAGTTTCGAAATTAACACCTCCTCTAATTGTTTTTTTCACTGCTACGCTCTGCACGAGCTGCACTGTGTAAACATTGCCTGCGGGTCCTGAAGGCGCCGCACACACTGCTCTCCTGTTGCTCTGGGAGGCAGGCCGGTGATTTTCCACTGGCGCTGATGGTCACCCCGGTATAAAACACAAAGGTCGGACTCAGCCAAAGAGGCTTTTAAACAGAATCAAACAGCCTGCTCAAACCCTCTGCAGTCAGCCGCTCGAAGTGACGGCGGACATCACGCGCAGAGGACACTGAAAGGACGAATTCAATTCCAAAATCCCAACAACTGAACAGGTAAGGTGGATAAGTCATCGCGTGGATGTACACCTATAGGAGCGAACATTGGAGGGATGACTAAACTCGCTCTTAGTCCTTTCCCCACAAATGATACATTTTGATTCTGATTTATTTCAGTCTTTTTTGAAATACATTTTTTAATTGTCTGTCACGAGTCACATTTTTTTTTGGTTTTTCGTGCTTGTATGTGGGAAAAAAACAATTATGGTCATTTTATTCCTAAGTAGTGTGTATGTAGGGTATCCTACCTCGTGAGATTCGTGCAGGGATGTAGATTTAGATAAGGCTGCTCATTTTTTCTGTTTATGCTCTGTTGGAGGGTTTCTAAAATTGCCATAAATACAACATGTTTAAATATACCTGATCTCCGGCTTGTATTCTTAATAAACGGACACTTTACTTAATAATATTTTTGAACACAGCCAGGAAAGGGAAGTGAGGCGCTCATGGGAGGTGAATCGCACGTTGCATAGCGCGCGCTGTTTCCATGAACCATGAGCCTCCTTCTCTCCCTCGCACTCTCTCTCTCACTCCCTCTCTCTCTTTTCTTTCACATACACACATGTCTTTATATCGTCATTTCGCTTCCTATATCTCGGCTTCTCTATTTTCGTATTATCATTTTTTTCTTTTTCATGCCCATGTTTCAAGTCCAGATATTTGGGTATGTTAAAAGGTTTGACAGGGGGTGTTTTTTTTGCATGCTGAACCGATTTCGAAGCAGTTCTAGGTGAAAACATTGCAATTTTATCATGGAATACAATATCAGCTCTAAAAATATCAGCTCTAAAAATCTGACTCCATCTGGGACTCTAAAGTCCCAGGTGGAGTCAATGTTTTATGACTCCACCTGGGACTTTATGTTTGGGCTTCACAGGTGGTTATTATATTATAATATTTCTATGATATAATAGTTATTATATATATATATATATATATATATATATATATATATATATATATAAAGTACTATATCATAGAAAAAAAAATGTTTTTTTTATCATAGAAGAAGGATGCAGTGTTTCCTTTGAAGTCTATTTCATTATTTGGATTTTTGGCTCAAATTCTAAAATAGGGTGAGGTATTCTGTTTCGATGTGTTAAAAGTGTAAATTTTCATTTTAATGCTACTTTGACTTATTCCTAATGTAAATGCTGCTATCATGCTTCAAAATAAGTTGGAACAATGATTTAATCTTATTTTTTATTCTATCATATTTTCTGTACACAGCAAGATACACACCAACACCTTATTGTGTACACACAGTTATGTGAATTGATTAAATAACGCCACCAAGGGAGGAGGTTATGGTTTTGCTTCAGTGTGTTTTTTTTTTTGTCTGTTTGTTAGGAAGCTTTTTCTGGGAATTTTAGAGGCAAGCAGGGAAAAATATATCAGAAACAAAGTTGCTGACATTAAAGAACATGTTTTTTCCTCTTTTATTTGGGTTTGTGGGGGTGGATGTGGGGGTCTTTCCCCGGGATGTCTCCGGTAGGCCGTGGGGAGCATTGTTGCGCTCCCCTCAAGGGTAGTGGTCTAGGGTGGTCCTTGGCCTCTTGGGCGTATGGCGGGATTCTGTGTCAGGTGGCTGTGCGGGCCTCGGGTGAGTGGGTTCTGGGGAATGTGGGCCCTTCTGGTACTTTGGGGGGGCAGACCTGCTACCGGTCCCGTGGCTTGCTGTCTCCTGTCCTCCTGCAGGTTGGGCCCCGGCGGTGGGTGCTCCCTCATTGGCCACCTCGGCCTACCCCCTTAGGGCCAGGTATCGGGGGGCTCTGTTGTCTCCCTTGCATAGCCGGCTGGGCTGTGGGTCCTGCTCGCGCTTTGGGGGGTGCTGGCCTCTAGTCGGGCCGGGGATCCTCCTTCTCCTGTACTTCTGTGGGCCGGTTCTTGGCGGGGCTGCTTTTTCTGCGCCCCCGGCTGGCTTTCCCTTTGGGCTGATGTGCGTTTCGCTCGGGGGTAGGTGGCCTCAGGTCGTTCAAGCTTTGGGGGACCACGGGGTGCAGTGGTGGCTTGGGTCCTTCTCTGCCTACCGTTGGGGGTCAGCCTGGCGTTGTGATGACCTCCCACTTGAAACTACAGCGAGGGACAGTCTTTCTAACTCACACATATGCGCATGCACACTCACAATAAGGTGAATGCATTATGGTATACATATAATGCTGCTTTTGTAGTTTTTGTTTTTTCTGTAGTTAATGTTTGATCTGCAATATTGTGGCTGTGTTCGTGGGTCCCACATTTTATCTTGTGCGCACAACATATGTTGTGCGCACAAGATAAATGAAGCATTTCTAAGGCGGGCCTGTTCTTTGATAACTGCTAGTATAGCTGCTGCCTGTTGTGCTTCCGCATGTGCAGCAAATTATTACTGCCGATGATGATCCCTATGATATCTAAAAGCTATGAGAATTTGAGTCTGTAACCCATTTATTTCTGTTTATGGCATAAACACATATCAGCAGCAGTGTATTTTAAGTGCTCTTATTTTGAAGGATCACAGCTGAAGTACAGCTGGTCGGAATTGTGTATGTGTTCTGAGTTGATTTAATTAGCCAGAACAGTAGTTCGTAGTTTCACTTTATCATTTAAAAGATTTTCAGAGAAGCATATTGCAATTTTCTTGTTTGATCACTGATAGCCGTCTAAAATATTTTTTCAAAGTTTAATAAATCATAAATAGTAATGTATTTAAGTGCTATTATTAAGAGCCTTGTGTTTTTTCTGGTTTACTTGTCAGATGTTTGTAGCAGTGGTAGCCAATGCTTGATGTGCGTGTACGGCGCATGCGTGCACAGTGTCTCTGCTTTGCCTATTAGTGATTTCATCAAACTTTGCCTCTCGGCACAAATCGATCAGGCAGACGATTGATTGGTGCACCCCCAATTTAAAGTATAAAAGTTTATTTGTTCATTCTTGTTTTTTGCATGATTATGGTTGTATCGTCAATGCTAATTTCTGTTAGCACGTTTATGCATTCCAATTATATGTTAACATCAAGCTAACAGACCAAGAGCCAATTATTATCCACATTGTTTTGAGTCGATAAACATTCAGACTGCACTTAGAAGTCTTTGTCCTTCATTTGAAGAAGTGCTTATCTGCCAAAGTGAACGCTAACGTTCAGGGAAAGCGGAAAAAAAGGACAAAATTGAACAGTAGCCTCTCTCCCGTCCTGCCCAGGTCTTAATTTACCTAGTTGGGCCGCCCAAGTAGAGCTTATGTACGGGAAACACTGATTTGCACAAGCTTGAGTTTCAAATTTGTGTTTTGACACATCTGACCAGGAATTAGTCAGAAGAGTTAACTAGGCTAACTATCGTGTGTCTTTCTTCTCTCTTCTAACTCCTATGATGTGTTTTAAGGTTGGAAAATTTACATTTTAAGGAACGAGCCATCAACACCCACTGAATTCTTTTAGAATGGAGCTCTAGCCTCTATAGGTGAAGCACAGTCCCTTGTGGCTCAGCCAGAGCGGCTCATGCCAAGTGCTCAGTTTTCCACTGATTATTCAAAGCTATCACATACTCTATATAGTACTTCACGTCCTGCGAGCTAAAGAGGATTCATAGGAAGTGTATCCAGTTGCATACTTGGAGAATCCAATTTAACAACTCCCTCGAACTGGATCTTAAGCACAGCTGTTGTGTAAGACTAAATAACGTTATTTCAAGAGCAAATGAGGAGTTATTTAGAAATGTATGAATAATACCCGGAGACAAGGATGGATGAGGAAAGGCGGGTGTGTGGGGGTGAGAGATGGAACTTTAAATGTCAGAAGGGATTCTGAAGTAAAACCTATGCCATATCAATATGTTGAACATGTCACTGATTTCTAAACCACATTGGTCCTTACTGGGATGTTTGTGGAAGAGACATTGAGATGTGTAGTTAGAACAGGGGGTAGGTGGAAGAAAACCTGGAGATGTGGATGTATGCGCTGGAGGGAAGGGGAATGAAGGTTAGTCTTGAAAGACAGAATACATGTGAAAGTCAGGCTGGCACCACAATTAGGATCCAAAAGCATGACTTCCACAACGTCTGGTGAATAAACTCTTTACTAAGTAAAGGCAGGCAAACAATAACCAAGGGGGCAGGCAAAATACAAGGTTTGGTACGAGCAGAGATCAGAACCATAAATCACGGGGAACACAAGGAATCAAGCTGGAAAGGTTGGCACAATAGAACAACACGATCTGGCACAGGTGGAGAGGGGGCACAGCTTAAATACACTGAGGCAGGGTTTTAACAAGATGCGGTTTTAACAATCAGAGTGGAGAAGCAATCAGTCAACAATATGAAAACGAAACTAATTACTAAGCATGACAGTACCCCCCCACAAGGGATGGCACTGGATGTCCCGTCCTTCGTTTGTAGAAATCCCTGATTAGGGAGGAATCCAGGATATTGCTGGCCGAAACCCAGGATCTCTCTTCTGGGCCGAATCCCTCCCAATCAACCAGGTACTGATGTCCCCGTCCCCTCCGAACACCCAGCAATCGTCTCACGGTGTAGACTGGACCTCAATCAACAAGCTGGGGGGGGGGAATTGGAGGCAGGGGCCAAGGAACTCTCCTTCACTGGTTTATATGAGACACATGGAAAGTGGGGTGAATTCTCATGGTTCAAGAAAGCTTTAAACGTACTGCTGTAGGATTTACCACTTTAGAGATGGAAAATGGTCCCACGAAGCGGGGGGCCAGCTTCGGTGACTCCACAGGTAATGGCCGATTCTGTGATGAGAGCCAGACTCTTTGTCCTGGACGGTAGATGGGCACGCGGATTCTGCGCCGATCTGCTGTTCTCTTGCAACGAGTGCTACCTCGGATTAATACCTTACGGGCCCCTGCCCAAATCCGACGTCAGCGGCGAATGAGAGCATGGCTAGAGGGGACACTGACTTCTCTCTCTAGGTCAGGGAACAGCAGTGGTTGATAACCATAGGCACACTGGAAGGGGGAGAGACCAGAGGATGAGCAGGGTAATGTGTTGTGTGCATACTCTACCCAGATGACGTGCTTGCTCCATGAAGCTGGGTTCTGAGAGACGAGACAACGAAGTCCAGTCTCCAATTCCTGATTAAGGCGTTCAGGTTGGCAATTAGATGAGGGTGGTAACCAGAAGAGAGGCTGACTGTGGCTCCCAACAGTGAACAGAATGCCCTCCAGAATTTGGAGTTAAACTGTGGTCCCTGGTCTGACACCACATCCCTAGGAAAATCATGGAGATGGAACACATGGGACAACATTACCTCCGCCGTCTCCTTGGCAGAGGGAAGTTCAGGCAGAGGAATAAAATGGACCATCTTGGTGAATCTATCCACGACAGTGAGGATGGTGGTGTTACCTTCAGAAGAAGGTAAGCCTGTAACAAAGTCCCGAGAGATGTCCGACCAGGGACGCTGTGGCACAGAGAGCGGCTGGAGCAGGCCCGAAGGAGAGCGGCGTGAGATTTTGTTTCGTGCACAGACAGGACAAACAGCTACATACTCCTCCACCTCGTTGGTCATGGAGTCCCACCAGAAACGCTGTCGGATGACAAATAAGGTCCTACTGACTCCCGGATGGCTTGAAAGGAGGGAGGTGTGAGCCTAGTTGATGACCTGAGATCGTAGCAATGCCGGGACAAACAGCCGATTTGGAGGGCAACCGTTCGGCACTGGAATATTCTAACCTGCCTCTTTCACTCTCCTCTCTATGCCCCATGTTACTGCCCCGATGATGCATGATGGTGGCAACATGGGCGAGGGGATCCTAGAAACTGGTTCAGGGTCATATAACCGAGAGAGAGCATCAGGTTTAATGTTCTTGGATCCTGGACGGAATGAGATAACAAAGTTGAATCTATTGAAAAACAAGGCCCATCTGGACTGCCTGGCGTTGAGCCGCTTAGCTGCACGGATGTATTGCAGATGTTTATGATCCGTCCAGACTAGGAATGGTTGCTCTGACCCTTCCAGCCAATGGCGCCATTCCTCCAGGGCCATCTTCACCACCAGCAGTTCTCTGTCCCCCACGTCATAATTCCTCTCGGTGGGTTACAGATTAGGTGACAGGTAGGCACACGGATGAAGATTTCCATCCTCTGGTGACCTTTGTGACAGGATGGCTCCAACCCCTAATTCGGATGCATCCACCTCCACCACGAACTGCAAGTTTGGATCAGGGATTGTGAGAATGGGAGCTGAGGTAAACCTCTGTTTAAGTACCTGAAACGCCTGCTCCGCCTAAGAGGTCCACTGAAATTTTACATGAGGAGAAGTTAAGGTATGCAGGGGAGCGGCTACAGAGCTGAAGTTGCGGATAAAACGTCTATAAAAATTTGTAAAACGCAGCATCAGCTTACGGCTGGTGGGCATGGGCCAATTGACCACCGCACTGACCTTAGATGGGTCCAAAGACAAAAGACTGACACCGTCAGACGGCCCGGCATTCCTGAGGCTCATTTGCAAGTGTGAATCGAACTCAAATTGTATAATGTACGCCTGGCTTAAGAAGAAAGACGGTGAGAGAAAGGTAGATTTAAAAGGCTAACATTAAGTTAGATGCATTTTACAGTTTAACGTTATTCATTCATTATCTACTGCTTATCCAGTTCAGGGTCACGGGTGGGCTGAAGCCTATCCCAGCTAACATTGGGCGAGAGGCAGGGTACACACTGGACAAGTTGCCAGCTTATTGTGATGAACATCTCGAGAATTATCATACATGTATGAGCTTCCCTGAGCTCTTTAAAGCTTTATCGCAACTTTAAGTTCAATGTTTGGTTTCCAGCAAGATGAAATTAGTATTATGGGTACTTTGATGCTATTTACTACAGATTCACTAAATCAAACTATCAACAACTTTTGTGACCTGAGAAGAAATAACTTAAAATTAGTAACATTAGAAAATGAAAATAAAGGCAATGAGACTCTTTCAACTCTGAATATGTGCTTAAATTATTAAAAACTGGATTATTCTAGTCTACAGCTGCTGCTATAGCTTTTTTTCTCACTTTGGAACAAATATAACATTAATTCATTGATTCATTATTTGTAATCGCTTATCCTGTTCTTGGTCGCGGGGGCTAGAGCCTATCCCAGCTGTCATTGGGTGGGAGGCGGGGGACACCCTAGACATCACAGGATTGACACATATAGACAGACAACCATTCACTCGCTCATTAACTCCTACCGGCACGTTCAACAATTCCCATATATTGCATGGCTTTGTACTGTAGGAGGAAGCTTAATATCTGGAGAGAACCAACAAAGACACGGGGAGAATAGGCAAAAATCCGTAGAGAAAGGCCGGCAGAGATGGATTTGAATCTGGTACCGACTTGCAGTGAAGTAGCAGCGCTACCCACTGCCACAAATATGATATGTGAAACTGAATATGTGAAACTCCTCCCAGTGAACTGTTAAGTTTAGATTAAAGATTTGAATCAAAATAAATTATATATGGGCATCTCAAGCAAAAATACATCCTGAGACAAACTTAGTTTGTCATGTTTTAAGAACATCGCTCTGGCTTTGGTCTTCGGAACAGAATTCTGATTTCCAAGTTGAGACTGTAATGGAAATTGACAGAAAATGCACAGCTAAGCTGTAAGTCTTTCCATGCGGCTGTGATCTAGGGCTGCACAATTTTATCTGAATTTAAATGTAATCATTATCATGATCATGGCTACCCACAACAATTCTTGGGTGTTGGACTACGGAAGGTTGTTCATTGTCTCTGACTCAGTCTTTTGTATTCATAGACAGGGTCTTAAGATGCAGCCAGTGTTAGGAGTGTCAGACTTGGGGATACTTAACATTTCACCAGTAATTGAGGGGTTTGGGACTTGGTGTGATGTGGCTGATGCTCTTTTGTCTCAAAAATGAGCCAGTTAATTTGGTTCAAGCTGCTGATGAAGTTGCCTTCAGCGCACCTTCATCAGTCCAACTGGAATGAAACCAGGATGTACCTAGAATTCTCTGGAGGAATTCCATTTCTCGTCAGGCCTGGGAACACTTCGAAATTAAAAGTATGAGCTGGAGAGCAGGGAGAGAGCTGGAAAGAGGGATATTTGGGATGCCCTGCCAAGCCTTCTGCCACCGAAACCTGATCTCAGATAAGCAGAGGTAGATGAATGGATGGATAGAAAATAAAATGAACATTTATTGATGTTTAAAATGCTCTGCTCATACAACAATCGGCATATCAAGCACTCCGTTAACCCCTGACGGTGTGCTGTCCCTTCGGGGCCCATGCCCGTGGAGACTGTCTGTGCCCGCTGGCGGGATTGGTTGTGGTGCTTCCTTGGCCCTGGTTCTGTTCGAGGCGCCCGGGTCCCTGGGGCACAGTAGGCTTTGCATCCTGTATGTTCTCGCGGCCTGGTGGGGCTGGCCGAGATGTGTGTCCTCTGCTTAACTCTAGAGAGGGTTTTGTGCACTGGTGGGATGTTGCTGCATGACCCTGGCCCAACACACCTGCATCTGCATCTGTATCTGATTTGGGCCACCAGTAGCTACAGAACCATTGTTTGAAGTTAACATCACCGCTCAGTACTGGTTCTCAGTACTCATTAACCTCTGGACTAACAGAAAGTGCATGCAATATAAATCACTACAGTTTGTTGACGTTAACTGCATAGCCAACGAGATTACCTCATGTCGTTTCATCCTTGTTTGTTTTGTCTCCTGTCTGTGTTTCATATAAGGTGTATCTCAGCCACTTTGATGAGATAAATGTATTAGATCCAAATAAAACGTAATAGTCCTCAAAGAGGGCTAGTGAAGATCACAAGCGCATAGACACAGGGAAAAAAACAAAATCCTTATCTGCTGCAAGATCGAAATGCATGTATTAAGAATTGTTTTCCACAGACTTTGGCCCTTACCATAATACCATTGGATAGCATAATTATTGTCAGAGAAATAATCACTGTTTCACAGTTTTAGTTTTCATGATTATCAACACTATGGCAGGAAACACAGAGCAAAGAGTTCAAAAAGCAATATCAGTGGTTTAATGCTCGTGTGTAAGTGCTGTCTGTGGCATACTTTGTCAATTTTTTTTTACTTCCAGATGTATGTTTAGGGAGGCAAGCTTGTGTAAATTACATCCACACCAATATTCCATAAGATTAAGACCACCTGCCTGATTTTGTGAATATATATAATATTATGGTGCAGGTACAGCGTATGGGCCTGATGTGCCCACGGGCATGTCCAACCATGAATGTCCATGTGTTACCGTAAAAGTAACTAGTGGAGGAGCATTAGTAAGTTTATTCTTTTACTTTGAACAGTGAAAGATTACTATCCTGAAAATGTTGGGACATACTAAATGTACTTATATAACACTTTTTTAGTCTGCTCGACCACTTAAAGCCCTTTACTTTGTGAGCCAGTATTCACCCATTCACTTAAACATTCAAACAGGGATGATAGAGGCCACCATATAAGTCGCAACATGCTCATCGGGAGCAGTATCAACTCACGCCATCATTCACACACCAATGGAACAGCTATTGGGAACAACTTTGGGTTCAATATCTTGCTCAAGTACACTTTGACATGGGGACTGCAGTGGCAGGTGATTGAACTACCGACCTTTACATAAGTAGACAACCACCCTACCAACCGAGCCAACATCGCCACCGATGTTTTCCATTTTCTGGCATCAACTTTGGCTTTGCAGATTGCATATTCATCATCTACCAATAACAACATTTAGTGGAAAACTAATATGGTTGCAAAACGACAACTTTATACATTTCTTGAAATTGATATAACTGTGGTGTTTCAGTTACCACCTTTTCTGTGCATTGTTGTGCAGCTCACAGTTTGACCACACAGGTATGCATGCACATTCGTGACGGATAGAGTGAGATTTCATCGCGCCTCCCACGGAAACGTGTCTACCAAAATGCCACTCAAAGCGCTTTACAATGCGAGCCACCATTTACACAAACATTCAGACAGTGATGATCAAGGCTGAAACGTAAGGCACCACCTGCCATCATTCACACATGGCGTAACCAATGGATAACAAGTTTTAAGCAACTTGTGGTTCAGGGTCTTGCTCAAGGACACTTCGACATGTGGACTGCCGGGGATCGAACCATCTACCTTTGGATAAGTGGTTGACCCTTCTTCCAGCGGAACCAACCTGGACAAACTATTGATGTCCAGCCCAAATTATTGGCATATTTGGGGCTGGAGGAAGGCTGAAGAGGATTGGGGGTAATAGCTGTGTCGAGGTCCTGACCAAGTGTTTTAAATTTGTTTGACCAAAAGTCTCTCAGCTCAGGGCATGTTCAGAACATGTGCATGTGATCAGCTGGTGATTTATAATAATAATAACACATTTTATTTATAACACCCTTTAAATTTGGATCAAATCTCAAAGTACTACAAGGTGAAAGCAGATAAAAGCATCAATAAAAAATATAATAATGATACAATATTAGCAAAAAGCAGCAATGTTAATTTAAAGTCATAGGTTATGCTAAAATTGAAAGCTTTAAGTCCATTTCTTAAAAGTCTCAGTCGTCTGTGGAGCCAGTCAGGGAGGGGAGGGCATTCCACAGACTTGGGGCAGCAGCACAGAAAGCCCGATCAAAAAAGGAGTATTACATCTTTTGGAAGTATCACGTCTTTCTGGGAATATCCTTGCCAATATAGCATTGGTATAGTGTGATCTGTGTAGAATCCTGCTCTGCATTAAGCAATGCCTAGCGCATATGGATGAGGACTGTTCCATATACTGAATATTACTCCACTGGTCATCTGAGATGACAATCCCTAATTTGCGGACAATCCCTAAAAACGGAAGAGATGGCTAATAGGATAGATTATATTTGACTGGAAAGTAGAGATGCACCGATTGCTATTTTCTTGGCTGATCACTGATTTTCAAAAAGTATAACCGGCTGATACCGATTTTTTTATCTTTAAAGTTTAAAAAAAATATTAATTAATATAATAATTCTGAAGGATGCAGTGCAAGTAAGAGAGCTGGTCGGAATTGTGTATGTATTCTGACGTGTTGAAATTAATGTACCCTCCGTCCTCCCTGTTTTGCGTTTCTTAAACCCATTGTATTACATTCCGAAGTAAAAATAAAACTTTGTAATCATTGTTCAGTCCATTATATGTTATATGTTGGCTTTCTTCAGGGACTTCACGGCTTCTGGCTGACCCTGAGCTCATGCTTGCTCTAGCCGCTCTGCTAACGTTAGCTTTGAACTTGCTATGTTCCTCGGGCGATTAAATTTAAAGTGTGTAATGACCTTTGTTTTGCCGAATGCTCTCGGGGTTATTTCCGCTGCATGTTCTTTTGTCCATAGGTTTTAAAACCATAACTTAAAGCATAGACACATAAATACAGTTGACCTGCGACTGTCTCTGAGCTCCCGCCAGCTTTAGCCACTCTGCTAACGTCAGATTTCAACTTGACTAAGTTTGAAAGTGTGATTCAACAGCTAGTTCTGTCCTAACTGGTGTTACACATTAGAAGCTTTTGTTTTTCTTGTTTACTTTTGAGTTTGGATCTCTGGTAGCTCATGCTTGGTGTGCGTGTATGGCGCATGCATGCAACCGGCAACCAGCTCCACCGTCTCTGTTCGGCCGACTGCCGATTTCATCAAATTTTGTCTCACGGTGCCGATCGATTGACCGGTGCATCTAAACTGGAAAGGATTCTGTAGTTGCTTATGGTTGTAAGGCTGTTTGTTTTCCCATTTGCAAATGTGTAGTAAATCAGCATATAAAAGGCAAATCCAGGTAATATATTTTAATTCAAAGCCAATTTTTTATCTAAAATGAGAAAAAGGTAGCCTCACTCCACGCTGTCGAAGGCCTTCTCGGCATAAGTGAAACTATTACGGTCCTGGTGTTTTGAACTTTGTTTATTACTGTGATGCCTGTTAAATCTGAAGATGTGATCATTCATAATTCCCCTTTCCGGAGAATGGAAAACATTTCGGACATTTATTAAAATTAACATACCCTGTAAGTATTACAAAGAGTCAAGTCTTTAACCTTGTAATGAGGCAGAGAGATGTTAGCAATTGAAAGGCCCAGTCTTAGTTGGCCAATATGAAAAGCATCATACTTTCTGTCTCTAGTTGAAGCTAATTGGTTGGAGAAGGCCTTTTAAATGCAGATGAAGCGACCCATTTTCCTCTACAAGAGTTTGGTAAGTTTTGTGGAATTCTCATAAGTAAGATAGAAAACACATTAGAAACTGATGCAGAGCATAGCAAAAAGTCAAAAAGAAATAGGGGTAAGGAAGATGGTGATAAGGCTAGAGGGAAGTATACTAAATTTAAATAGATGCAGACACCGAGTAGGTCAAAAGAAGTACAAAATGGAGAAGAGCTGAGAAAATATGTGGAGGAGAAAAAGTATGAGAAAAGGGAAGTTAATGACAGATGACATAACAGACTAATAGAGATGATGAGGTAAAAGAGGACAAAGTGACAATAAGAACGAAAAAAGAGTGACACCAGGGGGAAAGGGCGAATAAGCAATGATAGAGAAGTTAAAAGAGGAGATGGAAAGGTAGAAATAAGAAATAAGATGCTCAGTATCTAGGAGGAGGGGGAAGGTTAGCGGAGACTTAATAGACCATCAGCCCAGTGGAAATCTACATGGTCTTGAAATAGGATAGTTTGTTATGTAAGTCACTACATGAGTACTTCTTGCAATCACTCGCTAGCACACACACCATACAATAAGTCTCTATTTTACCTCAAGTTTTTGGCCAGGAGATTAAATAAACACATAGTTCATTGCACTTCCTGCAGCTAGTATCTCTCTTGAGGATCCCCTGTAGCCAATAACAATCTCTACATCTAATATATCACTGTCATGGAGTTAACCCATACCTGCTAAAAAGTAATGTATGTTGGACACAACTTTACACAAAGACATTCAGAACTATTACTAATCCCATCTTGCTGGCAGATAGAGTTTTTGTACCAGTGTTAGGTTACCATCATCTGCAGTACCCCAACAGAAACTACAAATCCCAGAATGAACTGCAATAGTTGGCGTGTCAATCAAGAGAACCAGCGCTTATCCCTGTCATATCAGCGTTTATCCAGTCACTAATACATTTTAGGATAATCCTTAGAAAAGATGCTACGGAGCACAGGATGGTGATATAGATGAGGAAAGCATTTTTAAAATGATAAATAAAAAATGTATTGGTAAGTCGCACTTTTGAATTAACTGGCATTAACGTTCATGTCCTGTTTGAAGGACAGGGCACACTGTTGCGTTAAAAACAAGAAAACCCTTGAAGTTGCTTACATTTAATGTGAAAAGAATCTGGAGGCTATTCATGCACCTAACTGTTTTCTGAGAAGCAGTTGCTTCTGACGAGGCGTATTTGTGGTATGTGTTTTAAATTTCTCTGTAACCTATTGGTTAGGGTTTCCTAATCCATCTGTCACACAGGAACTTGCGTAGTCCAATGATTGAAATAGATGGGGGAATCGTGGGCTGTACCATACGTCAGCCAAACCCAGGGGCTTTGCAGTGGTACTTCCAGTATCAGTCTGGATGCTGAAGGGAGAGGACGCTGGCGTTGTCTGTTCGCCGCTTTTCCATCAGAGTTCTACAGCCTGCAATACTATAAACCCACAAGTATACCTTTTATTGTTGCTCACCGGCAAACCTTTTGGATATATATCCGTATTTGTATATGTTATTCTGTATTTGTATTTGTAAGAATTCTACCGAGTCTGGTGACGGTCCGCCTACCTGTTGCTGCAAGTGTGCCATCACCCGGAGACTTCTGTATCTGTTTGTTTCATCGTTTTTGTCCGTTTCTGTTTGTTCATCGTTGATGTCAGTTTGTTTATCCGTCTTGTTCATCACTGCCCCCGTGACACCTTCACCAATAGCCGTTGTTGATCACTTTCTGTGTTTGATAGCTTTTCTTTCCTCGGCATCATTTCCATGAAAATAACGGCATCCTCTGTGCGTCTCGTACATGGCTAACGGCTAATAACGGGCTAGTCTCCACGACTGGCATGAATTATTCCGTCACCCAACTGATGAAATTCAACAACTACAACACTCCGTTGTGCATATCGGTTATTAAACAACTTGGACTCCTTCGCGGGCCCCGTTACATTCACAGAAGTTGCCGTTCTAAGTTTTTTTTACTCCCCCTCCGATAACTCCATTCTGTCCTTTTGGTCTGACGTGCGCACTCTCGCGTCTCAGACGAGTCATCAGAACGCTGTCGCTCTCCTCCATAAAGTCATCCACTGTGCGGGTTAGAAAACGTGGAGTGGATTTCAGTCTTCTTCGGCCAATACAGAGACTCACTGCTCTATCTAGTATTAAAATAGAACTCTTTAATACACAATTGCTCACAAACAAATCATGCCTCATACATGACCACATCCTGGAGAAGTGTCTGGACGTTATGTGCCTTACGGAAACCTGGCAACAACCAGATGATTTTTCTATCCTGAATGAGACCTGTCCCGCCGGTTACTGTTACCTCCAGAAAGCCCGCAGCACTGGTCGTGGTGGTGGTCTGTCTGTCATCTACCGCAGTGATTCGGACTTGTCTCCGCTGCCGTTGCCATAGATCTCCTCTTTTGAATGCCTGGCATTTAATTGTAAACCCCCTTTCTCCATGACCATACTTCTAATCTACCGGCCACCCAAACCAAACTCAGCCTTCATCTCTGAGATGTACAACCTTTTGTCGACATTTTACACAACCTCTGCCAATATTTTAGTACTTGGAGATATGAACATTCATGTTAACTCCCCTGCATGTCGTTTTGCTTCCGAATTTCTCCAACTACTGGATTGTTTTAATCTCAGACAATTTGTCGATGTTCCCACTCACACCATGGGGCACACTCTGGATCTTGTCATCCCTGACTCTGCTCCTCTCAGCAATCTTCTTGTGTACGATCTGGCTGTGTCCGACCACAAGGCCGTCTCCATGGAATTGTCACTTGTGTCCCCCCTCACCAAGCCCAAAGGTCAAATCTACTTCAGGAATTTGAAAAACATCAACCCAGAAACCATGAGAGTCGACCTCCAGCATCTTCTTTCTGGATACTTTGTATCAGCCAATGACTCAGTGGATTTCTACAATAACTCCCTGAGTAGTATCCTGGATCGTCACGCCGCTGTAAAAACTAGAACAGTCAGCTTCTCCTGCTCAGCCCCCTGGTTCACCAGCGAGCTACGGAAAATGAAGGCAGCTGTACAACTTTCTCCAGTTGAACAGCTCCAAAACCGAAACAATTTTAATTGGCATCCCACATCAGACCCAGTCTTCCTCCATAACCAGTATTACCTTCTCTGGTCACGACATTCCCTTCTCTTCATCAGTCACCAACCTCGGCGTAAGATTTGACCCTCAACTCACTTTTGAATCCCACATCAAATACATCTGCAAGATCTCCTTTCACCATCTCAGAAATATTTCCAAACTCCGTTCTTCACTCACCTTGAGTGATGCTGAAAAGCTGGTCCACGCGTTTGTCTCCTCCAGACTGGATTACTGTAACGCACTTCTCATCGGGATCCCTGATAAAAGTCTTCAAAGACTTCAGTATGTTCAAAACAGTGCTGCAAGGATCCTGATGAGAGTTCGTAAACACAAACACATCACCCCCATTCTTCATTCCCTTCATTGGCTTCCCATCTCCACCAGGATTGATTATAAGATCTCTCTCCTCACTCACCAGTGCATCCATGGTAACGCACCC
>VRLP01004144.1:0-53023 GCA_009660295.1 Lophius piscatorius
TTTTTGGTAAGGCTTTTATATAGTTATTATTTTATTTTTTATTGATGCTTTTATCTGCTTTTACTTTGTAGCACTTTGAGATTTGATCCAAATGTAAAGTGCATTATAAATTAAATGTATTATTATTATTATTATTATATGTCATCTTCGTTTGATGGAAGTTTATTATTTTCACTATTAAGAATTAGAGAAAGGTATTTAATTGTGACAAATAAATGCCTTATTGCTATTCCACAGAGAATACAACCAAACTTTGGAAGTAAGCTAATCCGGGTTTTAAAAGGTAAATAAATACACACATGTATGTGTATGTAATACATATTTATACAATTTTATAGAAAATACTGAAACATAAATAAGGACATTAAAAATAGTCAGTTGAAATGGACGTTAACAGGTTCTAATGTATGAAAGATTATCAGAAGACATATGTTTGTTATTGCACGTGTTTTTTTGACATTAAATGAATAGATATTTAGTCGTGCTACTGTGGCATAAGCACGTAGAGGCGGAATCACTGCATATGACAAGTAAACACACGAACCCCTTAACTACTGAACGCCTCCTGTCCATTACGCACGCGCAGTGTATGACCACAGTAGCCGGCTCATAGGACAGCGGTAAGTAGCGTTGACAAGTTTATTATTGAACTATGCCTTTATTTTTTATTGAGTCATTTAGTGCAGTATTAAATTGCAATTATAAATTGCATTCTGGATAGTGAATACATTTCAAAAGTGTTCATTTTCTGGTTCTTGAACATTGGCCCGTCATTGCCATCTGCCAGAGGCAGACAAACAGTCACGTTAATCTGGGCCTCGCTCTCGAAAACAAGTCCAGCACGAGGCTAACAAAGCTACGGAGGAGCAGAATCTAGTTAACCGTTAGCTAGCAAGGAGCTCGCCGTTGTACTTTGGCACAGTAGGCATGCCATCGTCCTTAATATTAAAGTAGATCTAACAACATAAGTGGAGAGATAATGTCTCGAAGCAATATTTTCCCTCTGTTACAACATTATTGACATGCGTTAGGGATTAGCTAGCTAGCACTAGCTTGCTGACATTAAATGTGGCTAACGTTAGCCGTTCGACTACTTGATGTTGCTGATTCAGCACTAGCTAATCTAAGGAGCACCGCATAATTAAAGGGTAAATTGTTGACTTTATGGGGGGCACTTAATATCGTGGCTTATTTTTATCATTCGCGTTGAACCAACATCAAATAATATTAAAGTCTCTTTGAATACAGAGGTTGATGTTAGTAGCTAGTCAGTGTAAGCGATATAGTAGCTGTACAGCAGTGATTTCAATCTAGTGAATGTAACTTTCTTTAAAGTGTGAATCAATGTTAATATGTTATCTCATTCAAAGGTAATCGGCCATTAACCCTTTTGCACCTTTTACTGTTCATGTTGTTCTGATTTTACCTTGGACATTCGACATTATTGACTCGTTGCTGGCCTTAAAGCACACAGGCTGTCAGTTTGAACCTGTACACTACAAAGTAAATGAGGTCGAGTTTGGAGAAATAAGTGCAGCTCCTGAAATTCATACAAATTTAAAATGTAACTGTGGATATAGTTCCTTTGTTATATTGTTTTGTATTAATTATAATGGAAAAAGTAATTTATGTTAACATATGCATTGTGTTTATGTTTTGTATTTAGGGACAAGGATTGGGCTGCTGAAAAGAGACTGCTCTCCACCTGAGTTAGTCATGGCCCAATTCGGGGGACAAAAGAATCCACCATGGGCAACTCAGTTTGCTGCCACGGCAGTGTCACAGCCAGGCCACTCAGGACAGTCTCTTGACCTCAACAGCCTGCACTGTGAGTTAATGTGGCACCCATTTCCTCTTTAAGTATTATCCCTGTATTAGCATTATTATGGAAAAGCCTATCCTACATCACAATACCCCATTCTGTTTTTCCCCACTCTACTTTGAATCTCGTACCCCATTTTCTAACTCTACAGCACTTGGTGTGCAGCAACCATCTCTTCTGGGTGCATCTCCTTCCGTTTACTCTCAGCAGTCAGCCTTGGCTGCAGTCTCTCTCAGCAACCATTCTGCTGCAAATTATCAGCTGTCTCAGCAAACTGCTGCTCTGCAGCAGCAAGCTGCAGCAGCTGCAGCGGCACTACAGCAGGTCAGTCACAGGGAGGGAGTTCCCAGGCGTACTTAAGCAATTATATATTCCATCATAGTGGCATGAAACATTGTTGGATCAACTTGTACCTCTCTTCTTTCATGTAATGTTTATAGTCACAGATTAATACAGCACTCCAGCAGTATCAACAACAGCAGCAGCAGCAGCAGCAACAACAGCAGCAGCAGCAACCTCCACAGCAACCCCCTCCACAGCAGTTGTACAATGTACCTCATCAGGTAAAACAGTCGTTCTGCTTTGTGTTTCATTTCATTTTGGTTTTTGGGATGATAAACTGCTTGGTATAGGGATTATACTTCTTATGGATCGTGATTAGTAGAACTATCCTACAGTACATTGTCCAATGCTTAATTCTCTTGGGGATGTCACTATATTACATTTTGATATCACTATTATTGTCAGAGAAACAATTACGGTTTCACGGTATTCACGATTATCGACCCTATGGATGGAGACACCAAGCAAAGGGTTTACACAGCTGTGTGTGTTGTTTGATGCTTGCGTGTCAGTGCTGTCCATGGCATAATATCAACTTCCAGAGGTATTTTGGGTAGGCAGGCTTGTGGACATTACTTACACACAAATTGCCTTAAGATTAAAACCACCTGCCTGTTGTGAAGGCACCAAAACAGCTCTGTGATGTCACTGTGTGTTACGACACGTTTCTATCAGAACCAGCTTGAACTTTTCAAGCAGTTTTTACAACAGAGGCTCTTCTCTGGGATCTGACAACACCGGCAATATTATCTATGTACATCAATGAGCTTCGGGGTCCCATAATCCTTTCACTGGTTCAGATTTTGCTGTTTCCAACTCATCGTCCGCTGGACAAAATTTTCACCTTCTGCTGAATATATCCGCACTCTGACAGGTGCCATGATGATCGGATAATCAATGTTATTTGTTGTATCATTGGTTATAATAATCTTCCTAAAGTTTAACATTGAATTTCATTGCTAATATAATGGAGACAGTATGTATCCATAATGTAATGTATCCTTTATTAATCACATACAGCCATACGCAGTAGTAGTGAGGGATTCCCTGAAGTGCCCAGGGGAGATAGGGTTTGCTGGTCTAGCTCAAGGACCCTACGACAAGTTGTGCGAAGAATAGTACTGTATTCATTGCCCAGCCTTGTTATTAGTCACCAAAATTAAAAACGTAAAATTTTGCTGGGGAAAGGAAGCATATATGATGTCATACAGTTGTGAATTCTCTCTTTATTTCCCCCACAGCTTCCACAGCCTCAACAGGCACTGCTTTCTCAGGTAATGTGGAAAATCAGATAAAAATTTGCCATAGGTTAAATGACCTATTTGATCAAATGTCTCCTCCATATATCTATAAATACAGGATAGCATTTTCAGAAGCACAGGATAATGGGGACCATCCAATCATGCATTCAGTTAGAGGGAGGGAGCACCACAGACTGTATAGCTATTCTTCATTTAATAATTCATGGTTCATTCTCAAAAGTCTACTCTGGTGTAAAATGCTACAATCTTACCATGTTAACCCAGAGCATATTACATTTTCATATCTGGGCAGATACAGCATCTTTGGAATGAACCTGTTGTGGAGTTCTTTTATCACCCTATGAATAATTTCAATATTGATCCAATTCATTTGCTGTATATTAATAATTTTCTGGAAGCAGAATAATTAGTCTCCAACATATACATTTTTCATACTAGCATTTAAACCTGATTTCCAAATGTTTCTGTAATAAACCAGATCAAAGCATTTTTCCGTTCAAGTAGATTGTTCTCCAGTCTCCTTCTTGGCGTGTTTAGTATATCTATAGGACGAAAACATCAGTTTTGATTTGCTTTCAAAATTTCTTATGTGGTCATCTATGTACAAATCAGCCAAGACAAGTGAACTTGTTTTTTTTCCCAACCCTAAGCCCCCTGTTGCCTTGCCCACCAGCCTAAGCCTATCCAACCCTCAGCAGACAGCCCAGATTACTGTGTCATACCCAACTCCACGTTCAAGTCACCAACAGCAAACTCAACCACAGAAACAACGAGTCTTCACTGGGGTTGTCAACAAGCTACATGACACGTTTGGCTTTGTAGATGAAGACGTCTTCTTTCAGCTAAGGTGAAAGAGTATTGTCTTTGGCTTTTCACAGATTGATTCCTGTGCAAATGAGTGTGTTAAGTTCTCAGTTGTGCTTTCCATTTTTCAGGCTTTTATTTATCTTCTATAATAGACAATTCCAAGGGATTCATGCACATTTTTCAAACAAAAAAAGTTGTGACCTGACATATAGACGTGTTTTGTTAGGTTTATATGCAGTTCTGTATCTTTATAGTGCTGTGAAGGGGAAGACTCCTCAAGTGGGTGACAGGGTCCTTGTGGAAGCTGTATATAACCCAAACATGCCCTTCAAGTGGAATGCCCAGCGAATCCAGACCTTGCCTCAGCTAGCAAACCAGTCGGTAAGAATACTCAAGAAGATGAAAATATTGTTGTACTTTACTGAACTAGGGGATTCCACTTGAATATCTATTCCCTTCGATTTTGGAAGCATGACCTGATCAGCCATAAGTTTAAGACTACCAGCCTAATATTGTGTAGGTATTTCTTTTTACAGCCATAATAGTTCTGCATTGTGAGTTCTGGCAACTTTATTTTTTTAAATTAAAATTAGCCTTAACTTTACAACAGCAACTCTTCTGTGAGAATGTAAAGTGCATTATAAATTAAATGTATTATTATTATTATTATTATCAGATATCTGATGGCTAATCACGTGCATCTGTCATGGGTGGGGCTAATCGTGTGCTTCTGTAAGACTCGGCACCCATGACCCCAAAACTTTGGTAGGATATAACCACTGTAGACCGGTAACACCCCCAAAAGACCTGCAATTCTGGACAAACTGTGACCCCGTTTTCTAGCTATCAAAATTTGGCAATCGTCAAAGTTGCTCATATCTGTACATTTACCCATTTTTTCTCTGCTTAAAATATGACTGCAGGATCAAATGCAGGGCAATATGTTAACTTTCTTCGTAATATATCCAATCCACTTACAGGTGGCATTATAAGAAGATAGTCAATGATATTCTGACTTCACCTCTCAGTGGTTTTGATGTTATAGCTCACGGTTTTGAAACTGCTTTACAGCAGAATATTAATACAGATATTTCATTTAGCCAATTTATGCTCATAAAAGATTTAATTTATACATAAAAATAGTCATGAATTAGATTTCATTTCTTTTGCCATTGGTAATCCAGCTACGCTTTGGACCAGTTGCTGACTTTCTTCTGTGACAGAAGCTCAATTTTATATCCTGGACATTCACCAGCAAATTATAGAGTTGTCTTTTTTTTTAGCTCTGATCTTTTCCCTTTATGTCTTTTATTGACTGTTGTGTTCTCAATCCCTCCTAGCATCAGCAGCAACCTCAGCCTTTACCTCAAGCTTCCCCACAGCTGGGCAGCCTTTACAATGAGCCAGGGATGCAGCTCCGCTACTCAGACATGCACTCCGCTCTGGACAACAGACAAAATGTAACCAACTAGCCCATAATCAAGTTTTTCTGTCCTTCTACCTACAGTTTCCTTCTTAAATTTTAAGCCATTTTTTCCCCTGATTTTCTTGCTCAGACTGTTTATAGGAACCCTCTTTTTAAACATATGCAGTTGTTGCTCTTCTTTTTATTTGCTTTCATAAAAGAATGGATAGAAATGCATTCTTTTGTTTTTCAAAATACCTGTCTCTATTCAAAGGAACATGAATTTGTCTTCCAGTAAGACTTTTTCTATGATATAGTTTCATTATAATTTTTTGATGTTCGTCTTTTGTTGTAAATTTCATATCCTTTTTAGGTTATATATTAACGGTGCAACGGATCACAAAACTTATGATTTGAATCGGATCAGTTTTTGAGTCATAGATTGCACAGATTTTTGGTTCTGCAAAAATAAGTAAACATGCAACTTTGCTTTCAATTGTTACCTAAAATTGTTGAACATTTAAGCAAAACACTTTGCCAGGTGTTTTTTTTTAATGAAAACATTCTTTCTATTCTAATGTTCAAATATGAAATTAAATAAAATACTCAATAATCAATGTTGAAGTGTAATTTAAAGCATTACGATACCTTCTTTCTCTAAACAATAGATTGTGAAAACCATGTCCACATAATTAAAAAGACCGAAAAACCAAGTAAAACAGACAAGAGCTTTTAATTCCAGACACACAAAGATGAGTCGACATTTACTGGGGTCTGAAGCAGGCCTTTGTAGACCCCGCCCTACCTCTGTCAGTGCATTAACTTGATTTTTGCGGCTGTTTCTGTCAGTACCTGTGTCCGATTTGCACCTGTGTGACTCATAGAGGGGACACATCTGCACTACCAGGCTTCACCTCTTATATAAACTAAATCTCTCTATAGGGCACATGGCAGACAGCAGGGCCTTCATTTATATAAATGGCTTTCCAACATATTCAAGTATGCGAGACAATGAACAAAATGAAACTAGTGTAAACTTGCCTGATAATGTACTTTTACAGAGAATTTTAAAATGCGTTGAAACACTGTGTATGATAACAGTTAACTCTGACAATTGAAGCAGTTCCTTAAGAACTTCAGACATGCAATTTTCAGATTTTCTTACATGGAATTCAAAACTTTAAAAAAAAAAAAAGTCTACCGTGTGAATTAAATTTTTTCTCCATGACATGAGACAGAATATAAAAAAATATTAATAGTAATCAAAATTATTTTACTTTTCCTGGACTTGATGTGTTCGAGGATATACCTTTTAACCATTATCCTTTATAGTTGAACAATCGTCTCTTTCTCTTAACCCAAAATTTTGATATAAATTTGTATTTTGCTTAAAAAAGGTTGGATTTTCATGTTTATATTGGTTTTTGTTCATTTTGAAACTGTCTCTCAACCTCTAGGTTATGATTTTTTTTCTAAACAGCTTTTTTTTCATGAGGATGCCTCTGATACCTCAAGCAATCATTCAGACATTTTCCCAGATGCTTCCTTTCAAGTTTTTGTGCAATTTTGTCAACCCTCTGAACCCATTCTAACTACTTTTTTTATTTTCCTTTTTTTCTCCAGAGCCAGCCTCTAGCCCCTAGCATAATGAAGACAGCCCCCAACATCCTGCAGTCACTGCCTCCCCCAAACACGTTCAGTGTTCCATCCCAGGCTCCCCCACCTTCTCTCTTGCAGGCTCAGCTTTCTGCTGCCTCTCTGGCCCCTCTCCTCCAAAATCCGCCTCAGCCTCTCCTGCCACAGCCTCCACCCAAAGGTAAAACACCTGTCCATATGGCTACATTCATCTAGTATTGTACGAAGGGCAGTGCAGATTAACTTTATATTTGCATTTGTTTTCGCACAACACTGATCTCACAATTAAAAGTGCTTTGCACTATTTCCCTTGTCTCTAGATGTGTTTCCTGGAGGTCTACTTCAGCCCCCAGTGAGAATGATGCCACAACCACAACCCGTTCGACGAATAGAGCCTCCAAGTCGTTTCCCTAGTCGCAATGATAGAGGTCCTGAACTTATCCTGAGGACCAAAGAGGAGCGCAGGTGGGGAATGCAACATATATTACCAGTTTAATTTTGAAAGTTGTCACTAAAATATAATATGCCAAATGCTTTAGTTCTACTTCAATCAATTTAACATCCCACTTTCTTAGCCGAGACAGAGACCGTGAGCGCAGACGGTCGCGAGAGCGTTCACCTGCACGCAAACGGTCCAGAGACCGATCCCCCAGACGTGACCGTTCACCTCGACGGCCGCGGAGGGTGGTTCCTCGCTACACAGTCCAGTTTTCTAAGTTCAGTTTAGATGGGTGAGTCAAATATTTGCAGTGTAAACTGATCACTGAAAAAGTATTGTAATGTGTGTCAACATTTCAGTGGTATAATAGACAAAAAGATTTAGTGGCTTTTGTTGTGGAGGTATCAATTGTCCTTTTTGGATTCCTCAGCTCTAGCTGTGATATAATGGAGCTGAGAAGGCGCTATCAGAGCCTTTACATTCCCAGCGACTTCTTTGATGCCGTCTTCACCTGGGTAGATGCTTTCCCTCTGACAAGACCATTTCAGTTTAGCAATGCCTGTAACTTCCACATCTTGCACAAAGAGGTGGATCCCCTTGTAAAGAATACAGCTGTGCTGGACCCTCCTGATGCCAACCACACCTATAGTGCGAAGGTATGAGAAATAGGCACATTGTACTGTCTCCTAAAGTGATAAAATGTGCAGCCTTAGCAGGCAGCTACAGACTGCTGATGAGGGTCATAAGTTGTTTTTGATTTGTTCATGATGGGGTTTTATATTTCTAGCTACGGTTACTACAAACCCCTCTGTACATCTCTACACAATGATGAACTTGGGAGAGAGATACTGAAGACATATGTTCAAATCTTATAGTCCATCAGTACTGGTTGATTTGTTGTTTTAATTCCACAGCACTCACAAGCTGTTGAATGTTTCTATTCAATCTGTTCAACTTGTCCCTACAATGCAAAATAGTACAAAGCGTGCACAAATAGAGTGAGGCTGTAATAATTGGATAAAATTAGAATGGGTTACATCCATTTATTTTTACTGTGAATTTTTCATGCTATTTCAGTCCACTTAATTGAATGGAATGACATAAGAAAATGCCCAGCTGTGTTTCCTCTAGGATTTTTTTTCAGCAGGGGGGGCAGTCCAATACAACCCCCAAGCGCCACCCCTCTAATAGGCTCTAATTTAATTAAATTATGGACAAATTGCAAAGTCTGGAAGCAAGCGAACCGTTTCCCGCACAAACTAAAGCTAAAAAGAAATTACGGGATATCATACGTAACAGATTTAACGTGTGAATATAGTAAATTGTTTTTGCACATTCAGCACATTGGCTTTTGTTAGACTTTTACATTCAACTGGCATTTAAATTAAGCCACACTGAGTTCGATAAGGTTGAACTTATTATATTATTACTGGTTATATGGACCATTATTTCATGAAATAGCTAGGCTTTAATAACTTTGTCATGAATATCCGTAGAGAATAAGATTAATGATGAATGTTCTTATGAATTGTAAAATCTATCTAACTTTACATTAGCTTGTTAAATCTACCTTTCTCTTGCTGTCTTTCTCCTTCCTTGTCTCTCTCCCTGCCTCCCCCGGTGCGTGTCTCCCAGATTCTAGAGCGTTTCGCTGATGTTTCGTCACTTAATGTCAAATTAAAAGCCCACGCAGAGTCGTGTAATTGCGACTACATGATATTTCATAAAATTCTGAAGCAGCGGCGATAATAATATTGAGTAGCGTCTGGGCACCACTACTGAATGTACATAGAGGAAACCCTGCACAATTGTGTCAAAGTCAGATTTAAACTTTTCAAAACTATCTTTCAGGTTATGCTTCTGGCTAACCCCAGTATAGAAGAGCTCTATCACAAGTCCTGTGCTTTGGCAGAGGACAGTCAGGAGCTCAAGGATTCTTTCCAACATCCTGCTAGACTTATTAAGGTACATCAACTCTCCATGTTTCTATCATATGAATGATGTAATTGTCCTATTCCATTGCTGAGTATTCACATTGTTGATGACTTTAGACTGATGTCGGCTCCCATGTTTAAGAAACTATGGTATTTTTATTATTCTTTTGGTTGTGAATCCTAAGTGAAAAAATTATTTGGACTTGATGCTGACCTTTTTAACTTTGTCTCTGGCTCTATGCTTTTTTTTGGGCTCTTTCCACTCTCCATACCTCTTATCTATATTGTCCTACCCATTTCTACCTTATTCTACTTTCTGTCTCTCCTTTGTACTGGTCTCTCTTTTTCCCTTAGTTTTTGGTGGGAATGAGAGGTAAAGATGAGGCAATGGCCATCGGTGGTCACTGGTCTCCCTCTCTGGATGGAGCTGACCCAGAGAGAGATCCTTCAGTCCTTATAAAGACAGCCATACGCTGTTGCAAGGCCCTCACAGGCATAGACCTTAGTCTGTGCACTCAGTGGTAAGAGCTGTTATTCTTGTCATTATTTATATTGTTTGTGCTGAATAATGGTAGTAAATCTGTACTAGATTGCATCCTGGACACACTGGGTGGTATTTATTGTTCCTTTTTAATATTACTGGTATTGTATTAATTTGCTGCCTAATGATTACTTTTATTGATTTTGTTTGTGTGATATTTCTTTGGCTTTATGTGTATTGTCATCTTGGCTTTCCCTTTCCGTCACACTTTGTCTGACTGTCTCCATTAATCCATCCACCCACCCATCCATCATGTGAGGGGAATAAACCGAACGCATGGATTGTTGCTGGAAGCAGTAGCCTGGAGCAGAAGACCTCGCCATTACTTTCATTCTGTTAAATATCATATATATTTAACTGGCTTTTATTGTCCTGTTGATTCCGCCTCTTTTCACACAACACTAATGTAGTGCGTCCTTGGTGAAATGCAGGACACCCATTTATAATTGGCTGAAGCTATAATGAGTTTGAAACTGGGGTGTAATTTGTTTCATGTGATTGTCTGTCAACTTTCTCAAAATGTTGGCCTAACCTGTGACAACAGTTGGAGAGCTATGGAGTGGGTCCATTTGTGTAAATGCTGTGTTGTGTGGGGAAAGGGTCACTGTATTGTACTGATATGTACAATCATTCAGTGACTTCGTGGGAGGAAGTAGATGTAGAAGGCTTGCCCCTAGTAAGGCTTGCCTTTTATGCTGTGCCCTGACTAGAATGTTTCTTTCCAATGCACCTTCTTCCTTTGCGACAGGTATCGTTTTGCAGAGATTCGCTATCATCGGCCGGAGGAGACACACAAGGGGCGGACAGTCCCTGCTCATGTGGAGACAGTGGTTTTGTTTCTTCCGGATGTTTGGCATTGTCTTCCTACCCGCTCAGAGTGGGAGGTGCTGTCACGGGGACTCCGGGAGCAGCTGGCTGAGAAGCTGTTGGCCGAGCGAAAGGAGGCAGATGGAGAACAGGCACTGAACCGCTAATCCCTCTCTTCTCATTTTCGCTTCTCACAGGAAGGCACAGGACTTACAAAAAACAAACCCCAGATACACATCAGACACAAACCACACTTCACCATTCAAACAAACACCAACACAGGCAGACTATTGGTCTACCAGACCTCACCTAGACCTCTTCTGTTTACTACTCCACCTGATCCCTTCTCTGCTCCAACTCCTCCCTTCCTCCATCAGCATATCCACCTCCCCTCACATCCAGCTAACACATAGAGCGGAAGCAGTGAGACTAGGGTGTCTTGTGTAGGCCCTGTATACAACTGATAAAACAGCTTCCAGCACCAATACTAATCTTAATTGGGATTTAATCTCGGTATAATCATTGAAATGAATGCTTACTTTGCACTAGTTTATATAAATTGGCTTGCACTGCCTTAATTTTGTGTGCTTGCAAATTGGTGGAGCAATGCGATGGTCTCAAATTGTTTCCAACATTTGAGCCAGTGGTGATTGTTTTTCTCTCAATACTGAAACCTGAAACTGTTTTCAATGCTGGAATCTGTGGACTCATTTGTGTCTAAATGTGTTTAAATGTCTGTTTTTATGATTTTTCACATCAATTTGATATCCTCTGATTTCAAAAAGAGAACATCCCCAAGTTCTATTTATTGTCTGTTATCGTTGGATTCTACATTCTCATTTGGAATATATGTAGAATTTGGTTTTTCCAGGGCAGTTGGTTGGACAGAAGGACAGATGGCTCCTATCTCACTTAGGTGTAAAATCCACAACTGTCAACACCCAATACTCCAGCTATAGGTCATGGTAGGGCCACTCTATCCTCACGACATTTGGGGACCAGCTTCAGTTCACCTGATGTACCTACACCTTATGGACACACTTCTCATTGATTTGACCTTTTTTGTATTCCACAGATTGATTGATTGGCAGCTGGGGGGCATTTCGTTTGGTTTTTAAAAGAGCTAGAGAGCTTCCCTGTGTATGCTTCATTAGCAGTGGACTTAAACACAGTGAGAGCTCACTAGGATGAGACTATGAAAGACACATGTGACCTTGCTTCTTGCACGGTTGAACTTTTAATGTAACTGGGGGCCTAAAGTGATGTGCTGACTATTTGCTGTCCTACCTCTTTCTCTCTCTGCCTATCTCTATCCTAATGATTTCCTGTCAAGGAGGAAGAGGAGAAGGATGATGGGGAACCAAAGGATGTTAGTACCCCCACCCACTGGGCTAAACTTGACCCAAAATCAATGAAGGTAAGGAGGAAGAAGAATATTAACTTGCAATTATTTTTGGACCCCTTATATGTATTTATTACATCCCTGGTGTTTCCTCTTGTAGGTAAATGATCTACGCAAGGAACTTGATTGCCGCTCTTTAAGCTCCAAGGGGTTAAAGTCGCAGCTGATCGCCCGTCTCACCAAACAGCTCAAGGTGGAGGAGCAGGTGGAGGAGTCCAAGGAGCCAGAAAAGCCAGAGAGTAAAATTCCCGAGGAGGAGGAGCCACCTCACACTGAAGAAGACCGAGAGGTACATTTGATACGAAGCGTTTGAGTTGTCTGAGTATTTTGTCATACAAGGGAAAGTGTTGTTATTATAAATACAAAATGTGGATGTCTCCATATACAAATCAGCTGTCTTTATTTGGAGTTTTGAGTGAAAAGTACTTGAAGCTGAAGTGTATTTCTTTCAGGAAGAGGAAAGGAAGAGACAGGAGGAACTCGAGCGCCAGCGGCGAGAAAGACGATATATCCTTCCTGATGAGCCTACGATCCTTGTACACCCCAATTGGGCAGCCAAGAATGGCAAATTTGACTGCAGTGTTATGTCCCTGAGTGTTCTGCTGGACTACAGACTAGAGGACAACAAGGAACACTCTTTTGAGGTCAGAATTCCCGGTCAGGGCTACCGAGCAAATTATAGATTTATACGTCTACTAAAGTTATGTATGAAAAACTAAACCTACATAAATGTCCCTCATCAAACCAGGTTTCCTTGTTTGCCGAGCTGTTTAATGAAATGCTACAGAGAGACTTCGGCTTCCGCATTTATAAAGCCCTCGCTGCAATTCCTGTCAAAGATGACAAGAAGGAAAAGGAGAGGAAAGCCAAGAAGGAGGTTGATAAGCGTGAAATAAAGAAGGAGAAAGAGGAAGAGACTGAAGAGCCAGCAGTAAAAAAGAGCGACGACGATGAGAAGAGGAAGGCAAGCATCTCAAATCTTTCTGGGCTTTTTTGTGTCATACTGTGTCATATGCGCAACAAATAATGTTTTCATAAAGCTCAATGATGTGTTTTTAAACTAGAGCGATGAAAAGGCAATAAAAAAGGAGTCATCCAGGGATGAAGAGGAGAATGAGGATGATGGCAGCATAGCTAATGCTGAGGAGTATGACCCCATGGAGGCTGAAGATGCAGATGATGATGATGATGATGGTACTAAATTATCTTGTTTTTTCTCAAAATACAGTGCAATAGCTTATTTAAGAGTTTTTTAATCATTCAATATGACTTGGCCAATGAAGAGAAATCATGCACCACGCTGAACCTGTGATGTATAACCTTTCCACTTTTTCTGAGGCCTTAAAATAGAAATATATTGCTTTTCTACGTTGGACACTTAAGTTTTACTTATACTCACACCATTTAAGCATACAAAAAGTAGTAATGAAAATAAAAACAAAGATTTCATCAATCCGGCTCAAACTTGATATTTTTATTAAAATTTCATAGAAAAGGATGACGATGACTCCAATGACAGGGACAGGAAAGACCGCAAGGATGATCGCCGGTCGTCCAAAGAGAGGTCCTCTAAAGACAAAGTAGGCTGGTTATGACTGAACTTTTTGTTAAAGCTCTTATGTAAAGCAATCATGGCCATTAATGTGTTTTTTGTCGTTACGCTAGGAGAAGAAGCAGATGATCACACACAACAGAGAGCTGCTGATGGCATTTGTCTACTTTGACCAGAGCCACTGTGGTTATTTGCTGGAGAGAGACATGGAGGAAATTTTGTATACACTAGGACTTCACCTTTCCCGTGCTCAGGTGAGCACTTACACACACAAAGACGACGGACCTAATAATGTCCATGGTCTGGATCCGGATCTTTTGCATGTTTTTTCTTCTCTATTTATTAAAACTCAGTGTCAGCTCACTGATATATTTTCTGCCTGTGCACGTTAACATACAAATAATTTGTCATGTATTTCATATCTCCAGATAAAAAAGCTGTTTAACAAACCGGTGATCAGAGAGTCTTGTTACTACCGTAAATTGACTGACAGAGGAAAGGATGAACCTGTGCCTTTGTTTATTGAAGCCCAGATTGAAAACCTTATCGGTAAGTCAACCTGAAACTTTGGGGAGTTACCCGCTAGACCTTCTAGGGGGTTCCGGAAGCATGCTTCCCCTGAAGCATTTCTACTTAAATGCATCAATCCGGTTCACGTTGAAAGCAAAATTAAGCGGCTTAAGCTATCATGGAACCTCTTTCTGTGTATACAGTCTAATCACCAACACATTGGTTGTATAGATAGGAATATGACAAAAAGTCACTCTTACAATGCATTATTAACAAGATGGAGTTTAACACAGTTTACAATGGTTAAATAATAGTAATCATAATTGACCAAAGCATGGTATACATTTGAGACATCAAAAAAAAAAATAAACTGGTTCATTGAGCCACTAAAATGTACTCCTACTATAACTACCACTACGACTACAACCATCCTCATTACCACCAGATACTCGAAGAACAGATAGTTCACTCTGCATTTTTTGCTTTACTTTTGACGAGAAGTTACTCCAATCACAAAGTGTACAGGATGAATTGTGATAAAAATATCACAAATAACCATTTATGATAAACAGGACATTTGAAAGCCAATTCATTTTTGAAAACATGAATAGAGAACTTCTATTAATTTCGCTTTGAACGCTCCATTGAGAAAATGAATAACTGTCTTTAACTGTAACTTTGCTGGTGCCTCTACTACCACTACCACCACCAAGTCCACTGTAATCGAACTCCTCTGGACCTGGCCCATTGATGGACACCCTCAAGCAGGCAGCCAGGTGTTCCCCTGCTGCCTGTTGCAAAGATTTCAGTTTCAGGTCCTGAAAATTAAGTACAATTTAGCCAAATTAATAAAAAAAAAAAAGCAGGAGCACACTATTTGTATCTACTCTTCGTTTAGTCAAGAAGATTATGCAGTTTATCGTTCAGGTTCAATGGGTCTAAAGTTTTACACTCATCATGACAACTTCAGTCAATCTGCCCAGCACTCGGATACTAGCTTGTTCATCGTAAAGACACTTTCGCAAAGTTGGCCGATGACACCGAGATAACGAGTGCGATAGCTGCGAGCCGGCTGAACAATGGGTAGACTTGACCACACGCATCACACTTGCTGGCTTGCTGTATCATGGTTTATTGTAGTTCTTGTTCTTTGCAAATCATTTCAAAGAAATTATTATTTAAAAGAGACAAGGTGTGTATGCAGGTTAGTTTGAATAATTTAAGACTTTTTAAAAGACAGAATGTAAATTCTTAACAGGTGAACTAGGAGGCGTGAGTTTGGGTGAGTTTTATTTACAAAAGGAAACAGACTATAACTATAAATTGTGTATTAGGTTTACGTTGGGATGAGAATTAGGTAGATTTGGGCATTTGTAGGATATAAAATAGGGGGAAAAAAGCTAAATAAATTGTAATTAAACTGCACAATTTAAAAAATAAATAAATAAAAAATATTATTTGGACAGATATTGTAATTGCGATATGATTTGTGATATTACATATTTATTCTTATTATCATTGAGAACATATTGAAATGACTATGGTGTGAAGATCTTCTCCAATATCTGTACGAAAGATGTTTTTATTAAGTCTGTAGAATATGACGTGTAGGCCAGGACAACTCTGCAGCGCTACAATATTTTAATTAGAATTGTATTCAGAAACAAATATTTCTTCTTTAACAAATATTATGCCTCCCTGTGATTTGAATATTTCAGTAAGCTATATTGCATTTTCAAATAAATTGTTCTAAGATAAATAAATACATAAAGTTAAATATCATGTCTAAGTTGAGGTGTAAAATCTCAGTATCATTCACCCACCTTGAGTGGAAAGGCCCTCCTTGAAAGGCTGTCACTCCTGGACTAATGAGGTTGCCCTCCAAGGGAGAAACCATTTTTATAGGATCTGAAGGTGGGAGTTATTCTGGTTATCATCAAGCGCAGTTGCCTGTGGTCCCAAAATGTTGAAGACAGATTTTGGAACATGCTTTTCAGGTGGTGTATCGGGTCACTGATGTATGGATAGGCAATTTTCAATTGGCAGAAAAATAAAATAACCCAAACTCTTGAAACAATAAAGAAATTAAGACGGGAGTCATGTGCTGCCTGAGCTTTATCAAACTCTGCAGTAATTGTATTAATAATGGACTATTTTGTAAATTAGGACCCCAGGTACACATGGAATGCCCTTTCAACCAAATCAAAATATTAAACCAACCATTTGGTGTAATTTTGTACACTGGGACAATTCCAGCCATTCAGGGTTTTTAATTGCAAGTTTTTACGTGTACCTAGATGGCATAACTACTGAACTTCTCAAACATATAGTCTCTTTCTCTGCTTCTGAAACACATCTATTAACCTTCCCTCAGGAATGGCTGTATTTCCCGCTTCCCCCATCTTTGGGGAAACCACTTTCCCTGCTGCCTCTCTCTCTTAAAACAGTTGCATTTATTTTAACTTAAGTCTCTTTTACACCAGAGCTGTTCGGTCCGCTTAAAACGAACCCGGTTTTTATTTTCTCGGATTGTCTGGTACGTTTTCCGTGCTGTGAAGCTGATGGGAACTCTGGTGCAATGTATGATGACGAGATGTTTAATCTGCTACAGCTATCATATGGCTGATATATTCTGTATGTTATTTTCTTTACCCAGTTTCATTAATGTCAAATTTTTCTGTCAGGTAACCGAGGAATGCTTCCTGCTCTGAAAGGCCGAGCTCAGTTGGAGAAGAGTGAATCTGGTAATCTGATTGTGTATAATGGAGCCATAGTTGACATTGGCAGTATGATGCAGAAGCTGGAGAAAAGTGAGAAAGCACGAGAGGAAATGGAACAGAAGGTCATGGTGCAAGATGGCAAAATCGGTAGGATTTGAATAGTTTTATTTTTTTGTATGGAATCTTATAGAGCTATGTCACTATCTAATGAGTTGCAAGCTACACTCTGTGTCAGAAGTCCATCTGGACAAGTGTCTGACTCAATTTGAGCTTTGCTACAACAAAGCCCAGTGTCACTTTATTCAGCATTGTCCTCCTGTGATATCTGCTGAAATGTGGACTGGCATATGGCCACCAACTGGCTAATGTAGTTTGTAATAATATTCAGCAATGCTTATCATTGTGAGCGATTGAGTGAATGGCTAAAATGCATTCCTTTCCATTCCTTCCTGGTCCATTTTTCAAAAATATGGAACTCAAAAAGAGGAGTGAGATTTAAATAATAGTAAAGTGTAATTTGCCCTGAATATGCTTTTTTATGCTCACTTTGTTCTACTTTTGGAATTTATTTCACTGTATTCCTCTGTGTAACTTTACTGTTAATCCTTGTCCAGATGAAGACACAAAGGTGAAATTGCAGTTGGAACAAGCAAACAAGGCCTTGTCCAGGGAGCTGGAGGAGCTCAAGAAAGCTCGAAGCCAAACTGAGGAAACTCTGAAGACTGCGGAGGAGCAGAAGACGATCTACCACGACCACATGATCAAAACCTCCAACACTTTGATGTCCACTGTCAAAGGACTGCTGAGAGTGCTTAAAAAGGTGAAGAATTCTTACGTTTCTAAAAAGCTATTTATTGATTTTGAGGAAATGCTTTAATGTGCCATTTTCAGACATTGAGCACATAATAGTACTGTAATCATTTTCTTTGTTTTCAAGGAAATGGAAAGAGGTTAGGGAGGTTATTGGACATTTTGAATCTGAAACAGTCTAGCTGCTTCTATATATGAAATGACCATGAATATTATTAAATTAAAAAAAGGATCAAAGGTATGAACAACAATAACTTATCATACAAATGTTTGCCATTTTTAACGCTGCTTGCTAGTGATGTGAGCTACTGCCACCTGCTGGTGTTTTTTTTATTATTATAACCTTTATTCAACCAGGGTAAAAAAAAATAACACATTGAGATTTCCATCTCTTTTTCAAGTGGGCCCGGCCAAGAAGGCAGCTTTAGGTTAAAGTTAGTTATAGATAGTTACAGTTGATAAAATCAAAAATCAAATCAAAAACAGGAGCACTCTGTAGCAAACAGGTGTTCAAATTTTGCCTTAAAAAGGTTGACAGTAATAAGGGCTTCAAGCTTCAAATCTTTCTGTAATTTTTTTCCAGTCAGAAGGTGCGGCGTAGCTAAAAGTCTGTTTTCAAAATTCTGTTTTGACACTTGAAACTCGAAAAGAAATATACTCAGAAGATCTGAGATTAAACCGTACAACTCTGAGCCGCATGTGTAAGTGAGAGTTTTAAGTAATTTGGAATATCCCCCAGAATGGATAATGCATTTCATGCAATAGTAATGCAGGTGTAGACTGAACAAAAGATGATCGCGCCATTACCTTCGGTCAATGTGTATATGGCCACAGCCACAGAAAATGTGCATCATCAGCTTTGATGAAGACAAGCGTTTTCAAGCTTTGATCGAGTATGTTGAGCCTGAGTTTATATAGCATCATTTAGAAAAAATATACAGCAAGACCGCAGACACTATATGACAATAAAACACAAGAGCTGCAAACTCATTTCGCAAGTTTTAATAAATTGACTCTTACTCCAGGTTCTTGGACAGATTATAACTTAAATTATGCGAAAGTCCCTTATTACATAAACATCTGTGAAATGCAGAGGCCTGTTCTGCAAAGCAAGGCTGATAATAATTATAATAAAATTATTTGTATAGCATTTTCTAAAAAAGAGTTATGAAGTGCTTTACAGATATAGAAACAAGGAATAGAAATACACCAACAATGACAGTAAATAATCATAAATAATATTTAAACCAAAATAGACAATCTGCCAGACAAGATCTGGCAATCAGTCTGTGTACATGATATGCTAGGGTGACATCCTGCAAGAACCCTAGTAAAGACAGAAGTTTGCAAACGGGTTGCAAACTTCTGCAAATTTACATTGTAATTACAATGTAAAATACCTTATCCCAGGAAAAGGAAAGTTGCTCTAAAAGTCGTCGTACATGAGGTACCATATGTTTGGTTTCTGTAGAAAGGAGACAGGGGTTTCGATTGGCTATCTTTTGTATCCATAGACTAATGATTGACAGGTCAAGGGTACAGGTTCCTGATAATCCAATAATATTGTCAATCCACTGAACTCTTGTCACTCTGTTCTTTTGTCTTAAGTGGGGACATATGTTGACTAATTGTTTCTTTCTGTGAGCAGCAGAACAAACAATTTGCTCCCAAGTTCAGGAATTAAACCATGAAAAGAGTCTACGAACCCAAAGAGATTAAGAACTTAGATAAATTATCAACCCATTAAATTTATTTAACACCTTTCAGCAAATTGTGCCTTAAATTCAGCATGATTAAGAATCCACTGTCACATCAAAGCATGCTCCATAACCATTAATCTGTGAGATTTATCAACACTGCAGTTCTTTGCTCACATATGTATTTTTCAGAGAATATCATTAAATCATCAGAAAAACAACAGATACTGCAAGAGACCACCTCCTCCTTATTTTCAGACAATGTCGTATTCTTCTTCTTTCAACGGTTCCTTTTCGGGTCACCACATGGATCATCTGTTTCAAACCATTGGCTGATACTTTGCTGGCTAACAGTACCAGTGATGGTATTTGTTAACTTGAGTCTCGACCGATCCGGTTTGGAATCAGTTTCGTGTTCCACACAATGATTTGGCATAGGTTTTACCCCTGATGCCCTTCCTGACAGAACCCTCCCCATTTTCCGGGGCTGGTCAATCAATCAAACACACAGTAACACTTGTTGCATGTTAAAACGCATTAACAGATGAATGTTTATAAACAGAAATCGCCACCATTGTCCACAGGTCTATGTAGATCTGACTAGTTAAAATGACAAACAAAAATAATTAAAATCAATCCCCAGCAGAAGATTAATTTCAGTTTTCGATTGCTTTTGTGAGTGAGCCCCAGTTCTCACATCTCCACCCTTTTTGACGGTAAGTATAAAGTCCCGGAATGACTTCAACGGTTCCATGCAACCCAATCTCTGAACATAGTCCCTATGTTAAAGTGAGCAGGTTGCTCAGTCACACGGACCAACACGATAAATTGCCATCAGATTACCATAAAGGTGTAAAATCTCTTTACTCACTCTATCTTTTTATTCCTCTTTTAGGATGAAGTAGACGAGTTGCAGATGGAAATCCCTGATGACCAAATTCAGACATCTCAAACAAACGGTGCTGATGAATGAAGGGCATTATGATAAATGCAGCTAATCTGTAACACTGATTCTCTTAAATTGGATAAAGATTGATTAACAGGTATGATCTGGCCAAATGTCACGCGGACATCTTGTTTCCCAGGAACATGTATAAATTAATGGATTATTTTGGTAATTTGTCTTCAGTTTTTGTGTAACATAGTTTGTTTGTGAGTTTCTTTTCTTACGTAGAATAATTTAATCTCTGGCAAAGCTTTGAATGCTTTTTTCATATTTCTTTAGAAAGTTGAGTTGAGAACATTTTTTTCATTGCCTTGGCTTTGTTCTGGCCAATTAAATGCCATATTGTAGGTTTAAATGCCAGTACGTGTTCCACTTTGTTTTGAGAGAGTTTTGTTTTTCTAATGAGCAATAATGAATGATGCTATTTATGTGCGATAATCCATCTTTAAATATTTAAAATGACTGATTTGGATAGAAAAGGGGTTCCATGATATTCATAGACAGACAGAATTTAAAATCGTTCCACTCTGCTGTTAAACATCAACTCTGTACAATAAACATCTGGGGTTTGTAATGACTTTGCTGATGTAACTGGTTTCATGGCTATGCATGGTGCCTCTCGGACCATCTCGCTGTGCTCCTTCTTAAGCGCTGCACGGCCAGTTATAAACCTTTATGCTTCACTCAGCTCAATGAATGTGTATTATGCTTAAGGAATACTGGAAATGAACACTGGGATAGCCGTCTCTGAATTGTGTGTTAGTTTGGGTCGTTCCAGGAAAGGGTCACATTTTATTCAAGTGTTCCACAACAGGCAATTTTATTTTTCTATTGAAAATGTTCTCATTGGTTGTCTTGTGCAAGAGTAAAGTGGGTCTTTTTAACACTACACAGTGTCTATGTTGCTTTCAATGTGTTATCTACTTTTATTATTTTTTTAACTGTTTTTTTCTGCCATGATAAAATTTGAACTTGTCAATGACACAAAACACAGATGATGAGGATGGAGTCTAACTCCACCATGAAAATAAAGATGAATCAGATGATAGCCCCCTTCCTCTGAAGCATATGAGGTCAACGCCCCATGACACTAAATTTAACATGTCACAATGTCACATCTTCCATCTAATTATAAATCATGTGTACTGTTTTTTTAAGATAGGAACTTATTACATTTTAAATTTGGAAAAGATTTGTTTCATGCTATCTTATGACCTTGAAAGTCCCCTCTAAAGTCATACATGAGATTTTCTGCAAAATTCTATATGATGGTTCCAGACCTTCTTATTCAAGTATTAATTACCTCCAGATGGAGAGCTCAGCATTTTACATAACCAATGTTGCTCTTTGTTTTCATGTGTGTATTCTTTGATGTGTGTGAAATTGAACTGCACGGTTCTCTTGCAAGAAATGAATGTCAGATTTCACCACTAACCAAGAAGCCTCAAGCTGGTACCCATGCAACATTGTGAGAATTTAACGTTTAACTACGATATGCTCTGAGTTTGTTTACTACATGAAATGGTGTGATTTCCATGACCTAACAGGTTTTCAGCTGGTCCTGCTTTCTTCTGTATGAGACGTTCAGCTCGTTTGATAGATAAATAGGACCGGCCTTGCTTGGCCTATTAACTGAGGTATGTACCTCAGTGAAATCTGACAGAGTTCAAACAAGCTCCTATACGTAGCAAGTGGATTCACTTTGATCAATAATTTAAAGAGAAGATTTGGGGTTTGTCATCTCGGATATTAAAAGGCATCTCAACAAAGCGGTTTTCAAACTACAGAGGAATAGTTTCTTTACTTTTAGGTTTTATATTTTTACCTCATTCACATTCACACGTTGACTCAAACCATGGAATGGTTTTGCTGGTTGAAGTGGTTCTCGCTCTGAAACTTCCAATTAAGCAAATCAAATATGCTATAATTAAAATGATTTATTGGTCCAGTTTTCCCATATGCAGGGTAGGAAATTAAAATGATTAGAAAAAGGTTCATTAAACACAACTGCATGCAAAATTATTCAATGCCCATTTTACATTAGGATTGTAAGCAAAAACACTATTCATCAACTGATCACACAGGAGCAGGTTAAATAACCCAGCACAGTTAACAATTACAGGGGTTTTCCAAATATTACAAAAAGCTACTTTTACTTACAAAAGTATGATGATGATTTTAAAGACAAGCCTCTCTAGTTCTTTGTAGATTTCTTCTCCATGACCTGCAGCAAGCGTGAGTCACAACCAGACACCAGCTGCTGGCAGCATTCCTTTTTCTATACTTTATACATTTGAGTTTCAACCTCCTTTTTGGTATGTCCAAGCTTCAGTTTCCACACAGATGGTGTGATGATAACCTCTTCCCATCATTGAATCCATCTCACCATAGACTTGATGGTGTCCAGTGTCTGAGGAAGCAAAGCAACCCTACTGAATCACCAATCCATCGCCGTGCTGGTGTTCTTATCATCATATGCTTCACTCTTTATCCTTCAGACGTCGTTTCATCGCTCCACAGAACATCATCCCAGAAGTTCTCTGGCTTATCCAGATGATCTGAAAAAACATTTGTTTAGTAAATCTGCTCTTACATGGGATGCTATAGAAAGGTTTGGTCATTTCTTAGACTACAATCTTTAAAAGTAGCATTTTGTGTTGAATGTGGAAAATAATCTCTTGCATCAAGCTTTCACCTGTTATGGATGATTTGATTATGGATTTGATTTTGTGATTAAAGCTAATATATGATGGGGGTTTAATAATTTATCGTAAAAAAATATGTTTAAATAGAATAGTAATATCTCTTAATTTCTACCTCTAGTTTGTTTCAGCAAAGCAGCATCACTGCTGTATGTCAGTGGGTTCTTGTAACACACACATATAGGCTCATATATAACACATACTGTATATAACATACGGTGGAAAACACGTCATTAATGCAGCAAACACATAAGAACAAAAAGTGATTCGCAGAAAGGATTCCTGAAGCTTTCTGTTTAGCAATGCTCCTGGTAAACAGCCCCCCATGACTGGAAAGAGATTATTGATGGTGACCGGGGTCATTTATTATGTGAGTAACAGGGAGGGAACTGCACCTTTTGAAGCTTTAGTTTCCTGAGTTGTCTCTTTCATGTGGACATTTCTGACCTATCTCTATAATTCTATGTTTGGTTCCTCTGCAGACACTCCCTTCACAAACAATCACACTATAACTTTATGCTCGTTGCTTATACTGTGTGTTTGTCATGCTGCTCTAAGATTGGGGTGGATGATAACTTTGTCATTAAATAATCACGTACATTTCAAATATTCCGATATCGTTAAGATAAAGTCACTGTCGAGATGACAAGTCTAAATTGTTACAACCTTATTGCTCACTTAAAAAGTACTTTAGTGTCTTGATTTATTTCATAGAGGACATTTATTGTTTTACCCTACAAGCAGTGACTTCTTTCAGTGTTCCAAGGAGGAGCAGCAGCAGCTAAATGTGTTCCCACCCAGAGTGAGACCCAGTTCACACAGATAAAGAGATATGGCTCAGGAGAAAACATACATTTGGCTTGTTGATGCTGCCGTTTCCTGCAAAACAATGACCATCTTTCACGCGGCGCTGTGGATATGTGGATGCTTTTGTCCTGGTGTCAGGCTCTGAATACTTGACAATAAAATCTTATTTGTCCCCTGAGGAACCACGTGCACACTCTTCACCTCAAACTCCTGCAGCAGCTGTGTTTGTGTGGCGTGTGCGTGTGTGTGCACATCTGGAGGTACTTTCAAGTGTGTGAATGCACAGGCAACATGTGAAATTAGACCGCACTACAGAGAGCAGCGCAGGTAACCCCACTCCCAGACTGTAACAGAGGGCTTTTGTGACCTCTTTCCCTGCCTCTCCTCTTTAACCCTTTCATTCCTCATATCACAGAGCTGCTGCACCCACAGGTTGGTCTCCTGGCAATCTGACTTTTCAATGTTTCCTGGGGCGGGGGCAGACAGGCACAGCAAAAAAGGAGTTTAGTTTTGAAGTGATCACTTTGTCTTTTCTTCCCACTTTGAGTGTAGTTATGGAGCACAGTAGTGGTTTAGTTCATTCTTACTTTTTCTTACGCTCATAGTTTTGTTTCAACTCTCCCCTTTCCCTTGTCAAGGTATGCAAAGCACTTTTTCCTATTAACACCCCCCACCCCACCCCCCACCTCTGACCTCCCAATGGGTCCGCTTTTCAAAATGAGTCAGTGTTTGTTCTCTCTTTGTATAGAATCTGGACAATCCTGCCTGTGATGGTGACAGGATAAGGAACAAATGCAAGTCTTGACCCCAAAGAACATGAAGTATTATACCTTTGTGTCAGTATTTCATTGCGAAAAAGGGTCATTTTAACCCCAAATACAATTAAATTATATGTAACTTAAACCAGACAGTGTCACTTATATTCAAGGCAGAACCAAAAAGCTTTCTCTCACAAACTTTCCTTCACCTCAGAAACAGTAGAATTGATTGATTATTTGTTCGTTATTATGTGGTTGTATTATAATAATGCAACATAGAGTTGAATTTCCGGAGACATGAATGGTAATCCAGATATGATTTTCAGACAACAGTTGATCCAACTTCCTTCATAAATCCTCTGGGGTTTTGCCAGAATTCTCTCTGACCACCTAAGTCAAACAAGTCAACTGCCCTCTTATGTGCTGTTTGATATTTTAGGTAATTGATACATAGGAGGCAGCATTCAGCAGCTGTGTGTGCCTGCTCCAACAACAGGTACAGGCTCCAGCTTGGGCAGAGAGGCCCCCGTTCAGCTGGAGCTGCATGAGCTCTGCTTCCATGGGAGCGACACAGCAAGGTGGTGTAACTGTTGAGGAAGTGACCCCCCCTCTAAAAGACTCGCACTGGGAGTCCTGGGTTACACTGTGAGAAAGTTGCCGAGTTGTTTTTGACAGCGTGTCTCAGGGGCGTGTACCGTGCTGTGTGGGCCGCCCTGCAAGGGCCTTAGAGACGATCAGCGCATAGACAGTCCTCCGCTGCAGTTTCCCCCTCCAGTATGAATGATAGAACATTTAACAGGGCCACAGAATCAGGTGGCTCTCTGCTGCAACCGCGCACCATTTCACATCAATCAGAAGCATGTTTCACGTTTCACCAGTCAACAAAAGTCACAAAGGCAGCATTCATCTGGGCTGAGTATCTACACTTTGGGGGGAAAAGCAGATATCCCCAAACTGGAACTGCTTGCTGCCCTGAAGGAGAGCATGTCACTCAAGAAGATGTTCATACAGTGGGAACCTGAGAACCCCAGAGACGAATAACAAACTGTTTCATTGTAAAATTGCATTGCTGGCTTTGACACGGTTCATGTTAACAAGTCAAACTGTGTGTGTGTGTGCGCATGTGCGAGTGTGGTAAGCACAGGAAACATGTCTGTTCAGCGGTTGCAATCAGTAACTAGCAGTGGGTTGAGTGGCTGCAAGTGGGCAGGATCAAAGAGGTCTAGAACCTGGAACACTCTATATATCTATATTAAACGTGAAACATTTGACTCCATGATTCATTTAATGGTTGTTTTTCTGTTTGAAGGTTGTCACTGTTCCTTTCCTGCGTAGGCACCAGAGGTGAGAACAGCTGTGAATCAACAAACAAGCAGGAAGGACTGGATGTGGATAGGAGGTTGTGTGCAATCCTAAAATAAAATACAAAGCATTTAGTGGTAGCAGCTAGTAATGAACCTGATAACGATGAAAATCAATAGCAATAACTTCAAATTGGGGAAATAGCACAATGTCAAACCCGCTACCCTAAGGAAGAGGAAATCAGCGCAATGTAAGAGGAGGGTGAATGATTGTTGTCGTCATGTCATCTAGAAATTTGCACCGCACTGCTCGTCACGTGTGGAGCTGCTGCGTTACACATCACACCTCCTTTGCTTGTGGAATGCCGGCATGCTTTCTAATTCCACAATCTGGACTGGTGTTACGATGTCATTGGTTTATTTAGTGTAAACAGGCAGAAGAGAACAAAGAGAAGGTCCTATGTTGCAATCCTGCTGGGCAACTTTTGAATAAAAAGGGCTTAACCTCATGACAAAATGTTTTAATTAGTTTAAATTGAACATGCTAACTATATATACAAAGTATTAGATGTTAGAAGACAAATATGCCTCGATACGTGCGGTAGGATTTTTTTTATTGTCAACAAACCCGTCTAAACCATCGTTCCACAGATCTCACTGTTAAACCTTGGTATGATTGGACAGACAGACAGACAGACAGTTTTGCTTCAAAATGGCCACGAAAATCAGCTGAAAATATAAACTAACACAATATGGAATGGTAAACAATAGAATCTTTAATTTGAGTTTTGAAGAGCTCTGGCAGTGGATACATTTAGATCAACAAAAGAAAGGAATCTATGATGTCAAGACGCAATATCTTAATGTTATTTATTGCTCGTAAAATGAACCAACTCATTTTTGACAGCTGAGGTAGTCTGTGTTTCATTTTATTTTTATACTAAAATACTAACTTTAATGACGGTCACAGGGTCAAAATGATTCAAACCTAAATTTTCTACAAATGGGATGCATGGTCAGACACCAGCTAACAGCTGCATTCCTCAGGAATCTTAGCCCACTCCTCATGGACAAAAAAACCTCCAGGTCATTTCCAAGAGGAATCCAGTCACAGCATGTGACCCACATACATTTTGAATATTGGGCTCCACTGCTATAGTGAAGGATATTTCTTTAAACTTGCAGAAAACAGTTTCTTGTCCACCTGGAGGCAGCAGAAACACGCTGTGACAATGTTAACATTAATTTGAGTTCTGTTTCTGAATACCTGAAAAGCTCTTTTTATGTGAAAATCCTCCTCTTTGCCACAACCATACACCAACCTATTCTTCCTGTCTGTAAACATGACTAAAGTTTCCAGTACACTGCTCTTCCTGCTAGCTCTCCAAACAGGCTTTTCTGGGGACGGCGGAGAAACGCTCATTGTTGCATGTGTTTATATCTCTGCAATGAAATGGGTATGGCTTATTTCATCTTCCTCTGAGCCAGTTGGCATTGTTTCCTGTGTTCAACTAATGAAGCTCATAGGCTGGACACTCGTTTGATGTCAAAGCTTCCAGGATCTGGTCCTGGGGTTCAAAGCTCCAGTCCTTTAGATCTTGCTTTAAAATTGTTAGTGGCTGCCATGATGTTCATTTGGTGACGGGTGACACATCGCAGACCGGAGCAAACTTTGATGTGGGCGAAGCTTGTCGATCAGCAGATGCCGTCTGATTAGAACTATGCTTAGAAAATGTGTTCATAAGTCAAGAAGCTGTTGTCTATAAGCTGAACGCAGAAAATGTTGGGGACACTTGATGTGTTTTATTAGCTACGAAGAAAAGCCAAACATCTTGTACTGATATATTCTTAATAAAAAGGACAACAGTTTTCAATAAAATGAAGCAGATTCGTTTTTGAATTTAAGAATTATACATTGTGATGAGATTAAAGTATGTGTTGAGAAAAAATGTTGTTATGATGTTGGGGATTTCATGCCAAGCTTAAAATCTTTAGTACATAACTTAATTCTTGCATTTTATTTCTCTTTTTGCTTTAAGTCTTTGTAGCCCACTTCACGTCCCTTGTCCAACAGATGGATTCAAAACCCCAAAAATGAAATTTACATCGATATAAAACAGATGAAAAAATGCAGATCCCTGCTCTGAATATTTACCTCTGCGAATGAGGTTAGGAAGAAGTTCTTAGTTCATCAGCCTGACACAATGAGACAAACAACCATTCACACTCATATTCACACACACACAGTCATTTTAGAGTTTCCACTCCACCTACTGAGTACCTGGAGGGAAGCCACACAAAGACATGGAGAACATGCCACCTCCACAAAGAAGCCAGTTTCTGAGATGCGTTTGAACCCATAACCTTCTTGTTGTGAGTTGACGGGGCCAGCAATCACAACCTCCTGCTTTGAGGTGGCTATATTTGAAAAAGCTAAGTATTTAAATCTGATGGAACTGGATTTTGAAACAATATTAAGAAAAACACTTGAGATCTCAATAATAATAGAAATATTGTAGTTGAAAATCCTTATTTATGTATTTAATGTTTATACATTGTGTTATTCAATCAGAGCAAAATGAGGTAAGAATGAATGAATCCAAAACCACGAGCTCAAGGATGACTAGATTATAAATCCAACCCAAAATCCGTCTGATTCAACAGTCATGTTTGGCGCCACCTTTCTGTATGCACTCTAGACAACATCTGGGCATGTTCTTGACACAGTCAGGTAGTAGTACGCATAGGTAGTCTGTGGTGCTACTTGGCAGCGTCAGATGCACCTATACATAATGTCCCATACGTGCTCAGATGGATTCATGTCAACGGCATCAACACCTTCAAGAACTGCCGACACACTCTGGGCGCATGAGGCCAGGCATTATCCTGCACCAGCACATAGTCTGGAAGTGGGTGTGAGGATTTCATCTTGGTACCCAAGAGCAGTCAGGGTACCATTGGCCATGAACTGGAGGTGTGGGTTACCCTCCAGGGATATGCCTCCCGAGACCATTACTGACCAACCAACTAATCAGTCCTTCTGGATGATCTTGCGCTTGCAAGCAGTAAAACTGCATACTCCATGTTCTCTCCTGTTTGTCACATGTGCTCAGTGTAAACCTATTTCCAGTTCCCCAAAAACAAAACTGCCCATTCTTTTGTTCTCTGGTGATGGACCTGCATGGTGCTGAGCTGTAGGCACAGGCACCACCACAGGATGACTAGAGCATGTCACCCTCGTGGAGTCTTTCCTGACAGACTTGGTGTTTTCTGCGATTATTACGTGTTCCCTTCATTTCTTTGACAGTATACTACACTACACTCACATTAGCGTTTAATAACATGAAAGCAATTCATTTTTCTTTTACCCTGTCACACATAAACAGAGGAATCATCATCTGATACTTTTTAACATTAAATGAAAGAACAATCCAGAGGAATTAAGCACACTCCGTGTTTATCTGCTCTGTTTTGTCTATTGACCAACCTCATGAAGCTGTGAGAACACAATCACACAGGAAAACGAAAAGCGGCTTGTCGACAAAAAGATACTGTTTTGGCTTCGTGGAGCTCAGAGTTCAGTGAGATTTGGCTGCGCCTGAGTATTTGCATGATGAAGAAAAACTGCAGAACCTGTAGAAGAGAGGGAAGGTAAACCTGCACTCTCCACAACCCCAAAGCGTGGCTGCAGACATCTCACATGGCTGTGAGCTTCATGGTGTGCACAGAGGCCTTTGTGGGTGTGGTTCCTAAGGATGTGGGTGTTAACCATCACTCCACACTCAAACACACAACTCAAAGTCATCCTAAATCTTCCTCTTCTCTTAGTTAAGACACCTTTTAAAATGCTCCGAGCATAAATGCGATCCTCCTCCTAGAAGAACTAAGTGCTTTGCTGGATTCCATCTTTGCCCTAGACTTATTAAACCAGCATGACCCAATTATAACCCAGACTTAAGTAATCATGTTTTATGGCAAAACCACTATCATTATGTTCGTCTGGCTGCAGACTGACTCTGAAAAGTGAGTCGCTCCTGCAGGTTTCACTTAAGATGTGCATTGATTTGTGGTCCGTAGCTCTCGAGTGTGCATACATTACTGTCTTAAATGTCAGTACACACGGCCCAGACTGAATGTGGACCAGTCACGGCTAGCTTTGATCTCTGCTGTGATGCCAGAGTGCTGAAATAATGAAACTGAAATAATAGAGTGCCAGGATGCCTGGACCTGCTCCCTCCGTCAGGATGTTTAAAAAAAAGAGTCTGACATATATATATATATATATATATATATATAAACAGAAAAGGATGAAAGAATTGCATGTGTTATCCAAAACAGTATGTTTATGTAAACATCTAGGAGAACATTTAAGAAGACAGTGAACGTTTCATCAAGATCATCACTTGCTTTCTTGCAGCATTAATGAAGACCAAACTCAAGCTGGAACTAGAAATTAAATCAGAGTTTTGTAAAATACTATTTCCAAATACACCGCACCAGTCATTAATAACGGCAGACTCCCATTTCTTCCAAATGTCTATATTCTCATTTCATTTAAAAAATTCCAGTTTGACTGTGACTCAAAAAGGGGAATTTTAAGAAATTAAAAAAAGCCTGGTTTCCAGGAAATTAGTTTTACACAATCGATTTAATTCAGATTAATACAATGTTATCTTTTCTTTTCTTACCTTATCATGTACATGGTTTTTATCAGAGAATTAATCTAATTCTAAGAAAATATTTCCAACATTGTGTTGAAACGCACACACACACACGCACACACCCATGCATATAACATGAAGCAGCTACAGCATGTTGCTGATTTGTACATGTTTTTAATTTTTTTTTAAATACAGAAAAAAAGGACTCCTCCCTTTAATCTGCCGTAATTCAAGACAAAGTGGCTCATATTTCTTATGCTGCTGAAAGGAAGGAGCAGGAAGGAACAGGAGTGTCTTTGGCTCAAATCCACCGAGTGACCTGTGTGCCCCTCCAAGCGTCAGCTGGGATAGAGTCAACCCCGCTTGTGACCCTGCACAGGATAAACATTCCAAGGAAATGAATGAATAAATGCTCGAAAGAAAAATGTTGTTTTTGAAAAAAATGAATTATTGATCTTTTAGATCATTTAAATCAGCTCAGTAAAGAAACTAAAAACAAAATATATTTTAAATATGTGAGTTTTCACTGCTTATAATGACCCCAACTTGTTTAAATATGGTCATCTTTCATTTCATTTCAAGGGTCTTTATGGTCTGTCAGGTGATTTTGTTTTCAGCATTCCATACAAGAACAGTTGTAAATTATTATTGTTAAATAAAAAACACTTTTCTTAAATGTAATCATTTCTGGCTGTTTTTTAGTACGCCTGTTTTTGCGGTGTGAACAAATGGCCTGCGCCTGACACTCTAATGACCCCTGACCTCCACTGCATGAAGCAGCACTGACCCTTCCTATTTGTTTTGACTCCGATTTAAATTCCTGTGTTTCTCCTCACCCCAACAAAGAGTGTTACACCTTCTAAAATACATTTAACACTTAAACCATAACTTTGAGGACATTTTGGCGGCTGATATATAATTCTGCTGAGGTTTAGGTACGATCTGGGTTATATTTTTCCTTGGCATTGGGGTAAGGGGGAGACCTTCTGGGGGTGTTTTAGTCACATAATGTCCAAAGAGCCGAGATCTTACAGCAGGACCAGATGTTTTGGTTTGTATGGAGAGACTCAAACTTTAAGTTCAGGTGTGTGGTTCAATTAAATTATCATATTCAAAATACGCACTGTGATCAGGTCAAGGTCAGCAGCCCTTCACAGACACTTGATACCGCTATGAAACTGCTTCAAGCGAGACGGAGACGCGTATGCTAATTGGAAATCAGAGGACTAAATGCAGGATTTCATGTAATTATATTAACTGGTTGAACTTTTCTTCTTGATAATCAACCCCTTCATCAGACTAAGCAATTGGAAGAAAGACCCTCGCATTATAAATGCAGGTCAGGTTCAGCAGTTCAAGTCCAATTGTGTGTGCTAAGATAAAACCCAGTTTGCTCCGGTTTGTGTATTTGTAGGAAGTTTACTGCATCAAACAATGGGAACTTATCTGCCAACTTCCACTCAATACAAACACTGATAAATATATTTCTGCATTTGTATATGTACGGGGGGAGTAATCACAACAATGTGGACAATACTTAGTTAATTTATCGTAAAGAAAATCTGCATAGGAAAAAAAAAACTAAGATTTGTTGTAATGAAAGTCAACTCTTGAAAAGGGAACTTCTTAGTGGTGGCAAACGTACACTCACCCTTTACTCACGCAGAAGAACAGGTACTTGTGTAAAAAATAACTCAAAGTATGTACTCAACGTGAGAAAAAAGTCCAAAGTATATAAGTTCAAAGTATAAAAGTAAAAAGTAGTATAGTATTAAGGTTAAAAAAAAGTATAAAAGTAAAAAGTAGTATAGTATTAAGGTTAAAAAAAAGTATAAAAGTAAAAAGCAGTTTAGTATTAAGGTTTAAAAAAAGTAAAAAAGTAAAACAACAACAAAAATGAATAAAACTGTAAAAGCATAAGTGGCATCGGTATAAAATGTAATATTGGGGTAAGAAGCAGCGCTGATGTGGGAAACTGTCCATCTGACTGGTTCTGTTTGTTTCTGTTTGTTTTCTATTATATTTTGTTGAGATGTTAGTAACACACACAATGAATAAAAATACAAATAATTTACTAAAGTAACAACTAAAAAGCATAGATAATTGTGTCAAAATGTAGCGAGTAAAAGTAAAAAGTTGTGAGGAAAATAAATACTTTAATAAAGTACAGATACCTAAAATCTCTCCTAAGTACCGTATGAAGTACAATATTTGTTCTATCTGTTATAGTCTTTTCTACTTCTTGCTTTATTCACCTGAACCATTCATCTCTTGTGTATCATTGAATCTATGGTACCTGGTGTTTATAACGAGGTCAATCCTTCTGGTTTTCGTCATCATTCTAATAAATCAAAAATATTTTAGACGTATCACATCAATATTTTTGGAAAGTTTGGGAGAACCTGGAGAACCGAACCAAAGCTCTGTTTGTTCGGCCAGGTTTGACTCTAATGAGTGTAAATGTTGAAGCAACACAGTTTAAATTCATGAACAAGGGTTTTAAAGTCATAAAGCCCAAAGAATCTCTTGAACTTATTTCTTATTAATGGGTCTTAATCCATAATCTTTGCAACTTTTGTCCTTGGACATGGCTCAGCTGTGCTTCCCCAGGATGCACTGCAAACGATTCATCCTGTGTACGCTGAGGTGATGTATTCTTTTCATGAGCAGAGGAAGCGCAATATCCTTTTCCAGCCCAGGCCCTAATACGACACTAAGGCAGGCGGGCCCCCAGCCTCTCGGGGGCCTAAGTGCTCCTAAAAATAAAGCCACGGGCTCTCTTAGGCTGTGATATATGAGGTGTCCATCCGTCTGGCCTTCAGGTTCTGCCTGTTACAGTCTCAGTAAAAGCAGGGACCAAAGGGATCCCGCTTTTGTGACTACAGCGAGGAATGGTTCTCATTTTTGTGATGAATGTTCCCTGAGGCTGGTGAGCTTTTACTGAAAGTTTTTCTCTTTTTGAGTCATTGTTGGGAAATCTTATCCAGGAAAATCCATCGTTATAATGGGATCTACCTCACAAACCAAAACCGCCATGAAGACAACAGTAATACGAACAAACGAATGGCCCAACTTGTTCTAAATTACTCAACAAAAGCTTTTTACAAGCTTTGTTCGGACCCCTGTCCATTAAGATCTCCCTGATGGTGATCTATGTGCTGTTCAGCGGGATATTATTTACAGGCTCCCCACAGTGCTTCTCCTGCATGTCTTAGTTTGGACAAGATGTTTACTTCTTGCAACTTGCAGGCTTCTTTGTTATCCAAATAGGGTCCTTATATCACTATATCACTACTATATCACTTCTTAATAGAGATGACAACAGCAGTTTCACAGAAGGTGACTTGAGGCAATTAGCTAAAAAAAAACTTGAGCGATCCCTAAAACTAGAAAATACAAGTTGAACTAAAACCTCTATCAGTACCATTTAATTCAAATAAACCTTTTTCCAAAATCAAACGCTGCCATAATTCAAGGTTACTGCTTTTGTAACAGAAATCAAAAGGTTTTATAACTCAAAATGTCAAAGCAACTTCCAAAACTATATTTTCAGTTTCAAGCCTTTAATGTACCTTTCAACTGCTTGGTTGAGTACTTTCTGAGTCAATATTTCTCCTTGAAAAATGTGTGCCACTTGACTGACCCGTTAATAATATGACCCATTTGAAGTGTGTACCTGCATCTGCTAAAGAGTAAGGGACCAAGGATGGAGCCCTGGGGGACACCACAGATCAAAGGGGCCACCGAGGAGGAGGCGTTAACCATGGATATAAAGTCCTTTTCAATAAGTCAATAAAGAATGTCCCATACATATTAAATCATGTGAGGACTTACTAAACAATTTGTGCAACTTGATACAACCAAATAAGTCTAATAAGAATCTAATAGCTTTTTATAAACATGCTTCACCAAAACAGTTGTTCAGAACGTATTACAATTGACAATTTTTTATGAAATACCAAATTTCATCCTGAAATAATAATAAGTTTAATAAGTAATTACATTTCTTTTACTGTTTAACAAACAAGCTTGACCATAGGTTTGGTCAGTTTAAGGTAAATTTAGAGAAGCTAAGACATTAAACTAGTAAAGCCTTGAGGAAATAAAATTATTTGTTGTTTTTTTTCCTCATTACAAAAATAAATCAGCTCAACAGTTTGCTGTTTTTTTTTTATTATTCACAATTACAGTTAAGTTAGAAAACGTTCTCACTTAATCACTTTGCTGGTTGGGTTTTACAAGGGTGCAAGCTGATGCAAATTAAAACTGCCTCAAAAAACTAAACTAAAACTAAGCCACAGACGAAGACAGTAAAGTTAAGATCCTATTGGAACCATTCAGTGTTTATCTCCACATCATACCTCACACAGGTATTTTGAGTGTAATACACACAGTTATGTTCAATGAACACTACGTGAATGCAATGGAACGCCCTCGTTTTAATTGTCAAGAAGAAACTACGGAGTTATTTCAACATATAAAAAAAAAAATCATGTAATGCAAACAACATCAAACACAATTTAATGGAATTTTATCCCTAAACCTTTCACATAAATGAAACAAAACTCCCTTGTTTTAATGTCAAAGATGCATCAACTTAGTTAAAATAAAAAAAGCCATGTAATTCATGTAAAATTTCTATGAGTGTCGATATCACTCACGTCATTCGTGAGTGATCTAATGAAGGATATACGTTATAATGAGGAATAAAGCTGTGTGAGGAACTATCATGACACATAAAGAGGAAGCGACACGTTTGATCAAAATGAAAATGCGCTTTTCCGCCATGAATAAAATAGCACCTGTTCCTGCACAAGAGACGCCACAGACGTTGCAGTGAGGGTGGGAGGTCTACCTGTTAGAGGCAGCAGCAGTCGGAAACCCTCCTCTCCGACAGCGTCACTGGTTTCCCTCCACGCTGAGAGAAACCAGTCGGACGTCCCAGCGCGCCGCGTTCAGACGCACACCGGAGTCATGCTTGGCGGAACACGGCGTTTGACGGGATTTTGAGACAGGGGAACTGTCTTCTCAATAAGTGCATTCCCAAATCTAGCATGATCTCTCCCTCCTGGAGCCAAACCAGCGTTTAGAAATGTCTCATCAACAGCGGGTGGTCCGGCTGTCCTCCGCCTCCTCTCTGGCTGTAGTCCTCGGGCCGGAGCAGGAGAGTCTGCGCGCCGGCGGAGGGAAACTCACCGCCGGAACCACAGGCGGGAGGGAGGTTTTTACGGACTTTAAGGCGCAGAACTTACGCAGCTTCTGGAATAAGAGGCTCGTCAAAGCCGTGGCTGAAGTCTACTTTCAGGGATGGATGGAAAACCTGGTGCTTATCGTTCAAGGGAACGCAAACAACCTAGAGGTGCTGAGAGAAGCGTGGATGCGCAGAGCTCTGAGGTCACCGCAGGGATTTATCATTAAAGCTGTGGGTATGTCACGCCGGTCAACTCATCACACACCCACACACTTCAAAAGTGTCAGTCCGTGGAAGTAATGCAACTTTATAAAGTTACGGAAGTCTCCAAAAACCTTTTCTTGAAGGTCACAATGAGAGCAGGGTGAAATAACAACACCAGCAGTCACACAAGACAGAACATTTGTTGACCGCAATCAGAAATAAGAGTGAAAACCAAACTCTACTCATACTCTAACTCTGAAGAACATGAGTTTCAAACCTTCCTACTCCCCCGCCGGATTGCTATTAAGACTGGTAACAAAGATGAGTTGGTTAAACTGAGTGTCAAATCATTTGAGAAAAAAGTTGAAGTGTATTTTTAGTGCTAATAAAAGTTTATTACTACAAATATGATGATCATTAACCTCCATAATCACGCTGATACATTTAATGCCTATTCAAAAAAATTGCAGATGTTGGGAAGTAGCCTAGAAAGTAAAAAATACTTTCTTACTGCAGTCAAAAATAATCTATTGAATTTACTAAATTCAGTTTTGTCAGCAATTCAAATCAGTCACCTTAACATGTTTTGATTTTAAGTTACACCTGCTAATGTTTTCTAAGTTTAACAAGCTAACACGTGTATATTTAGTAATATACATTATTATATTATATTAGATTTATTAAATGATTTCTGGTATCTGAACTTTTCTTGAGTAAATATTTTTCTGACAACTTTGCACTTTTACGCCCTACATTTTAATTTAAATATCTTTACTTTCTACTCCTATTTTCAATTCAGGCTCCAAACTTTAGTAGATTATTCTGATTTTGCATCATTGATTTCGTTCCCAACATCAAGACTAATTTTCATCCATTGGTGAATGTCATGCACAACAGACAAACAAGACAGCAGATGTAAGATAGACAACAAGACAAACAAGACAGCAGATGTAAGATAGACAACAAGACAAACAAGACAGCAGATGTAAGATAGACAACAAGACAAACAAGAAACACATGCAAGAAATTTAACTCAGAAAAAGGCACGTTGTCTGCGTTTTTTAATACACTCTTTGTTTTTTTCACGTGTTCTATAATGGTCATTTTCGTTGGTTGTTTGTGTTGACTGCATTCTTTATCTGTCACTGGCAAATTGTAGCAGAAGACTGAAAGTTCCTATTCCCTCAGAAAAATGTTATGCTAATTTGATACAAGGTTCGATTAAATTTGCACAAAAACGTCTGATAAAAATGTCCTTCAATGGTTTTACTTTCCTACTCTTGAGTTTCTTTCAGAGCCGGCACTTTTTTCCACTTTTACTTGCAAAAAGAATACAAGTTTTTACTTTTACCCTTCTTTACACATCTAACTTCATGTCCACTTAAGTAGAGAATGAGTTTTCATCTGACACCTCTGCATTGCTGGCACTACCAACTGGATTTTTCTCCAAGACACATCTTTCTGTTACAAGTGAAATGTTTCAAGCTTCATCAATTTCAAACCAGTTTCTACATGACAGGTCTTTTTTCACTCCAAGCTTTGGATCAAATAGCCTGAGGGACAATGTAACCTGAAACCCAAGGAGCCCAGAGCCCAGGAGCTCAAAACCTTTAATATAAATGATCCAGATTAGGAAATTTCTCTTATGCTATCCCAGATAAAATACATCTTGCTGATTTTATCCTGGTTTCCCTAAAGGAATTTTGATCCAGATACCTGGAGATCAGTATAACATTATCTAGATCTGAAGTCTTTGGACAGGAACCTATGTGTTGGTTACCTTGTGCCGTAAACAAATACACATTAAAAGTGCAGACATTTTTCTACAACTGAAGACTGATGGTGGCTCTGGAGGGACATATGTCATAGTGGCTCTGGAAGGATATTTGCACTGCTGGCTAAATTGCATAATTATTTCAAATTTGACACAGTCTGTGTTACTTTAACATACAAGCATTAGTATTTAATATATACCCTAAATAAAGTCTCTCTTCACCACCTTCAATCTAAACTGGACCCCGCCTTCTAGTCATCCTGACAAGCGTCAAAGCTAATATATATATATATATTGATCAAATATTCAGTCGAGACAATTGATCTGTGCTGTGGGTGTTTGTGGTATGTATCCTCGATATGACAGCTTCTTTTTTTTAAACAAGCTGACAATATTGAACACAACACACACTTTGCGAAACATAATTTAAAACATACGATTAGTCCTTGCATTCATTGCCTTGTGCAGCCTGCAGTTTAGGCTACTGCACAAAGTGTGTATGGTCAGTGCACCAAGGTTAGTGTGACTGACAAAAATAAGATAACCTCACAGCATCAGGAAACAAAGCAGAAATGCGGCCAACAATGCCATCCACCTTTTTAGACTCAATTGCAGGATGTGGATGGCTTACATGGCAGTGCTTCGTGTTTGAAAAGGCTGATGTCGCTCAAAAGGTAAGTTGCCATTAAGGTTAGCGCCATGAACAGTCCTTAAGGAACAGTCCTTAATCACCCAAGGTTCAACACAAAAACACAACCACCAGCCTTTGGCAAGAAAGTGTCTTAAGACAGGAAGAGCAGCGGATGGTAAAACTAACAACAACACTCTGATCAAAGTTCAATGTTGTTGCATGAACGCTTCAGGTTTAACTAAATAAATCAAAGATATCCTCCTTAAACATGTTGTTACCATTCATATCATAAGTATGCAATAATTAATATCTTTTCAACAAGGGTCAGCGCCCCGTTTCCTGGCATATAATACATCAGCTTTGGCATTTAGTGTCAAGTCTTTACATGGCAGCAAGCTATTTGGGGACATTGGATGAACTTGGCTACGCAATGATTCTTTCTTGTTCTGAGGGTAAGCTCCTCATGTGGTGTCCTCATGTTGACAACATGTTCATCTTGTTTGAGTTAGCAGCTAACTGCTATTAGCTGATTTTTAAGCTCTCTGGTTGTGGGCCGCATACATTATCAAACATCCCACCCCCATCTTCTCTTTCCACCTACCAATTATGCAGATATTCAACTCAGCACTCTTACCACCGCCACTGCCATCTCAGAGGTGGAACAAAACCGATTCCCCATTATGTCTTCATTGTGCTTTCAGAGATCGGAGGGGAGGAATAAACACTTGTCCTGAAGAGACGGGGTAATATTCCAGTCCAGATCATTTTTATCATGATTAAAGGTTTTAAGTACTGGCTCTAGGTTGGGTTTGTGGGGCTTCCAGGACCAATATATCTCCCTCTCTTTTCAGCAAAGTGCTATGTTTCCCGGAGTTAGTCAACTATCTATACCATGTAATTGCTTCTAATTTCTCCCCCTTTCCGCAACACTCCTTCGCTGCTCAGAAACAATACGACCTCCACTTGAGCCTCTTATAGTATGATCTCATGGGCTGTATATTCCTGATAGTACTGACAGCTGAAGGAAAATAACAATCCTTTGCAGGTCAGATGAAAATGACTATATTCTTTAGAGTTACACCAGGCTATTCACATCTTTTACTTAAGAAGAAAACCATAACCTGTAGGTCACAGCAAATACCAATGTTTCTGCCACAAAGTACCACCTTCTTCCTCGAGAAGTAAACAACCCTTCAATGAAATCCATGAACTGCAGGAAGCAAACATGCTTCAGGCAGGTTATCCACATGTTATCAGATCCTTCTGTAAATTGAAACAATGAACAATGAAGCACGCCTTTTGGCTCGGAATTTCCTTTGGCTCCCGCTACCATGCACCAGTTTTGTGAGACAGTTTCTGGCTCTCAGTTTTAACCCTGCACACAGCAATACTATCTGACCCAGAGGTGATGCTATGCCCAGAGACATGCATGAGCTTATTGTGGGATACAAGGTAGACGTCAATGCTTCAACAGACTCCTCGTGATTGAGCTTGACATCACAAACCTGTAAGCAAACACGTCTGCATGTGGACATGGCTCCTTCTCCTCCTTAAAAAATATTTTCACCTCACACCGGGCAATTTGTATGGAAATCAGTGCTAGCAGGTTGCCAGTTTTATTGCTGTCCCACTGGGAATTGGTTTGCAGTGAATCACCGTACGACTGGCTGCCAGCCTCTGCCACTTTGTGATACCCAGGATTAATGTCCCACCGTTTTATGACGGTTGAAGGGCTGTGGAAGTCAAACTTTTAGATTGATATCAGATATTGACTTAGGGGCCTTGACATTGTCCTCATATAAATTATCAGCTAGAAAACAGAGATACGTGAGTTATGGGCTACAGCGAATTTCTAACAGGCCTTCTTCGTTTTTCAGGCAAGAGCATGATTGGGGAAAACAGAAAATTGAATGGAAGATTTTTACCAAAAGGACTGAAGTTATCATTGTTCAATAATGCATTAAGAGACAGTTCTCAGTGGGAGGTTGTCTTGCAGACGGATCAACCACCTCTGACCTCAGCTGAGGGGGATCATAAGGGAGTAGGTGTGCCGGAGCCAAGAAGGCTGTTGGAGGAAGGGAACCGTGATGAGGTTAGGGTAGCGGCAAACAGACAGGATGAAGAGTTAGTATGAACAGGCTCCGTTGTTATCCTTGTGGGAATGGGCCTCAATGGTACTGGGATTGACCTCCCTGCTCCAGCTCATGAACATCTACAGGGTGGGTCTCATTCTGTCTCTTCTAGTCTTCTTTCTTTCAGAAGTTGCTTACAGGATAATACCAAAATCCCTTCGTAAAGGCATGTGTTTAATGATCGTTGTGAATAATTATCTAACAGGATATGCAAACTATGAGGAAGATACAAAAACATTCTTGTTTTTGCCTTATGTAATATAACTATAGAAATCTTCCACCACTGTCGATGTGAGCCAGCTCATCCCCTCAGCACTGCATGTGAAGAATAAAAGCACCAAAAACAACAGAAATCACGCTAGTGTTTAAGCTAAATGCCACATTAATCAAAATCATTGATGAATAATGCAGGTCTACAACAAATTTGGCCCATTTGACAGTTTAGTTTTACCAAACTAATCCAGTTAGGAAGGTTTATGTGAGATTTTCAATAATCAACGTGTCCTCACTCCCAGAATGTCAAATACTGTAGTTTGGTGATCCATAGTCACATAAGCAATAATAAATATGCATCATCCAGTTAGTGTTTTTGAATGTTACATTGTGAAATGTAAAATGTGGTTTAGTTAAGGAATTAAATGCGTTAAATAACTTGTTTATTTCAGGAAATGATCATACTTTGAGCTCAACCAAGGATGATAAATTAAACAACTTACCTATGCACACATCAAATGCAACGAGTTATAAAATGTGTTAATGAGTTATAAAAAAGTTCCAATTGAATACATTTGAACATTTGGCCACTTGCAGGACTCAAACCACAGAAAGTGGAAAGTCACAACTACATCCTAATCGTCCTTCATTCTCCTATAGATGAGAGGTGCTACTGGTAATTACAGCTTCATACAGTGAAGAAAACCACCACTGCTCCTGGTGTTGTACTTCACACATTGGCAGTTATAATTGCAGCAATATTGCTTCATAATATATAAAGGAACAGCTAACATATGGGAAATCGTTCCAATTTGCTTTCTTTTTTTTAGCTTATCAAAAATTCTGGCTGCAGTGGGAATCAGACAGCCTGGATCGGACCTGATCTTGCTGACATGTTAAAACATGTTAAAAAAGATTGGCCCCTTTTACACGACATTGTTTTAACTAAAAACGGAAAGGTTTTTTCCTTTTTGTTTCAAAAGAATCCCATGTTCATAAATTGCGAAAGCAATCTTTGTACACCTGCATCAGCAAAAAGTAAAAACTCTGTAGTATGCCTGCCAGGCCAGTAGTTGGCGAGTTTTAAGCAGTGCACGTGTAAATGATTTTCTCCACTGATCACAATATTGGTGCATCAATTCTCTAGTTTGATGGAACCAAACTAAGCAGTCTGCTGCACAATCAAAACAAAATAGTTTGGCAGAGTTTTTGGTATTTTTCTTCCTTCTTGTGGTTGAAAATGTAAAAGCCATTTGCTGAGTGGGGCAAGGCCTCATCGTTCAATTCAAGAATGACCTTTTGCCATATTACATGGAAACTTTTTCAAAAATGGCGCTCTGAAACTTGTTGTCAAAAGTTTGCTGTTGTTGGGTCAACGAGAGACCAAACTGCAAAAAATGTCCCAATCACTTTGTGAGAAGTCTTTAAAACGCGTGATCTCTAGCTGGAGGCTCTTGTGTTGAAACTGGAGACTTTATAATGACTGTTAGTAGGCTGTGCTTTATTTAAGGTCCTATTACTGGCTCCGCGGCAGGAGGAGCATTGAGCGACAAACTGAAAAATTTATATGGAATCAAATAATGTAATGAGGTGTCCTGTATCTTTCTTAGGGTCACCCTTTATCAACTGCCCTCTTATTGGTTCTGAAGGCCAATGAGTCGTCTAAACAGGCCTCTTACTTTCAACCTGGGAAAACACATTTTGGGCCAATGCGGAACACACTATAGTCACTCTCTGTTTGTTTCTGGAGAACTAGAACACAGCAATGCTGCACTTATTAAGCCAGCTTTCGATTTCAGATATTAAGTTTAACCTAACTTACCATGCCAAGAGGTGGTAAAGCATTCCTGAAATGCCTCATTTACCCCTGAGATCATTTCCTGAGTTTACCGGCTCACAGAGCCGCATTTCTGCTCTTTACTCTCCACTTGAAAGTGTCGTATTTTCACACAAGGGGTGTCTACTTTCATGGGGGTATTTTGTCAGTGTCTCAAGGCAATTCACTAATGGTCATAACTCTTCCAGATGTTACCTTATTAACGATGACACCCTTTGCTTGGCCTTTCTAGGTTTAAAAGGCCCACCCTGTTTTAACTTAGCAATACAGGTCAAAGGTTGCAACCTTCTGCTAACAAGGCATCTTAAGGTCAGTTATCTTCACAGGGTTTGTTAAGATAAACCTGCATACATAAATATAGTATCCAGGTGGATAAATGGCCAGTTCAGCTTCTGGTAGTATGTGTTGAATACAGTATATTTTGATTGAGAAGCAATACATGTATTTTTGTAAATGGATAATGACAATTTCCAGCTTTTAAGTAATGATATTACACCAGAAGCTAAACAGGTAATTCCCCAAAAAATGTATTTAAAAAGAAATAAGAAAAGAAATGTTCATAACCTTCATGTATGCAGTCCTGATGTAACAAAGGCTAAGGTGTAAAGAGAAAAGAGAAATTAATTAGATCTACAAACTAATTTTTTAAAGTAGCAAACTGTATAATTGAGATTCTGGGTGTGATTTTAGATAGCCGATCTTCTTCAAGGGAGGTGTGACTTAAAACACAGCTGTGTTGGCAAAACATATGACGTTTAACATGCATCGAGCAGCGCTTTGTAATCACTGAAATATCATGGCAACAACAATCATTTACCTTCCCTGTACAGTCTTTTCACATTGGTCTTTTCCTCTGCTTGGAAGGTAAGACCTCCTAGACCTCCTGTCTCCTAAAGTTGAAGAAATTGATGGTTGATTTTGGTAATGGTGGATGGTTGAGTAAATTGCTAACTGCTACTAACTGCTTTCAACACACAAAAGTTAATCCCCTGTCGCCCCCTGAAACCATGCTGTCTCACTCTGGTTACACTTGCATTTCTTCTGCTACCCACTCAAAGGAGGACCAACAATGACAATGACCCATTCTGCTTTCCTAACCTTTATATAAAACAGTAAGGTGGAATAAAGTTGTAACAATCCAGACTTGAACAGGCGGGTTTCAAGAGGCTGCAGACGTTTGCTATCCTCTTTTGAGTGTTTTTGATTAATAGCAGATAACTACATTTTCCATTGAAGCATTATTTTTATGATCAGATAATCAATTGGACATTACTGTGATTGAAATTCAAGTAACGGGTGTTGTTTGTTAGAATAGATGATATGTGACGATGGTATCTTCAGGAATATTGTGATCAAAGGGTCTTCGGCAAGATTAATCCCCCCATTGGAGTCAAGGCATCGTTGGTGGTGGTAGCATATGACTCTGCTGCAGGCGACTGAGGCTTGTTAAAGGATGAAGTCGTTGAATTAGTGAAGACTGGGTAGTGACGGACAAGTTCAAGTTAATAGTCTTCCTGACTGAACTTCTGCTTGACCTTCATTAATTATGCAAAGGATTATATTATGATTTCCAGAATATTGACTCGTGTGTGTTTCACTGTTGTCAAGTACGCACTAATTTAACCACAAAGTGTTGCTGAAGCTGGATGTCTCTGTTATTTATTATGTATAACTTACATAAAGCTTGTTCTAATTTGATTATTTATATTTTTTTGTAATGAATAGTTTAAATCATCTTAATAGTTATTATCTAAGGACCATCACCAGGTTTATAATGCTAAGGTTATTTTGGTGTTGCTGTTGTTTTTTTGTTTGTTTTTTTTGCTTCTTATACAAAGTTGGATCTGAATTGTGTATTTAATAGTTGACTTAGTTGATTTTGCTCTAATATTTGAAGTCTTGAGATACGCCCTGGCAGCTGCAGGAGGGCCCCCTGGGGTACAAATAGGCTATAGATGAGTTATTGCTGTAAATCCACATTATTTTAAATGAATTTAATATTATTATATATGTCTGTATTATTAGTGTTTGAATAATGATTAATGAAGGGAAACACTCATTTAGGCCCACTGATGTGAGATCTGCTCCACTTGGCTCAGCTACATTTTCCATTGATAATACTGGTTAAACTTAAAACACTCTCACGCTTCCTGACATTAAGACTATGACATTAAGCTGGTCCACAAAATATAAATTGCTCATAATGAGGATTCTTTGAGTAATTTGAATAAGATGCCTATCTTTGTTTTTATTGAATTAGTATATTAGTATATTTATTTTTAGTATATGATTCAAATATGAGGAGACATTGACGGCTATTCTCAGACATGACCGGACACAGTGTCTGCATTTGACAGAATATACTCACCTCTCTGCCTGTCGTTTGTAAACCACATTCTACCCAGTGAAGAGGAAGCTCACCTCTTGTGCTAATCAGGCACATTTGATTTTTCATAGACCCAAATACTGGCCTCATCCGCAGTGATGGAGTTGAGTGGTACCAGCAATAACAGTAATTGAGTTTCCTCTCTATCTCTCAGCTTACACAGATTGTCAGGGACTGCTTGAATTTCCCTCTCGGGATTAACCCTAAGCGGCTCTCTGTTTAGAGAAAATGGGCCAACATGGAAGTGAGGCCATATTGCTTTAATTTGGTATTAATGTTGCTCTAAGGTTTCTTTACAGGATGTTTTTGTTGCATAATTTAGCATTGATAAATTCAAATGTGGGCTTTCACTAGTTCTGCAATAGCAGATGTCATTCATGCATATAATTACACCAAGCATGAGGCAATAAGTTACTCTCCGTACTATCTGCTTTATGGTCATCACGCCCATCTACCTGTCAATCTTGTTTTTGGATTAGTGGCTAAGGAAGAGACAAGCACACCAAGCGGATATGCAGAAAAATGGAAAGAGAAAATGATTGAGGCATACAGGATCACAGGCGCCCACAGCCAGCAGTCAAGAGCCAAACGAAACCAATATTATGTCAAACGAAACAAAGGTGTGACTCTTCAACGAGGGGATAGAGTCCTGGGCCGTAGCCTGGCTGTGAGAGGGTTAGCTGAAGGTCACAGGCCATCCATCCACCACTTGGAGTTCAGCATGGACAAGTTGAGCATAGCGAACTTGAACCTGGAACAGCGACTGCAGCTGAAGCTTCACAGGAAGAAATTGAGGTGAATGCACCAGTGGTAGAACCACAATCCTATGAGGAGAAGAAGATGCCTGATTTAGGTGGAGATGAGGAAGAACCTCAGCCTGACAACCAGTTGACACCCAGGAGGTACTCTAGAGAAAGGCTACCCGCCCAGTTGCTAAGTACTCCTCTCTTGGCCAACCCCACCTACCAGTCACGTGCCATAGACTCAGCCAACATTCTACACCCATTATTTTTATTTAAGCTTAAAAATGCAGGTAGGATTATTAGGAGGTTGGTATGAGATTGACGGACAGGTAGGAGATTGACAGATGATCTTTCCAAAACTCTCTCTCCTTCTCTCCAAGGGTTCTGGGCATTTGTAGCAGGATTTGATTACCTTGGGGGTGGTATAGGGAAACTTGGGTGGGATATAGGGAACTTTTGGAGTGACCCACACCGGACAGCTACCTGAGGGCCGGAAACAGTTATTTTCGAACTCCCTCTCTTGATCATGATATAGTTTGGCTGGGCACCCGAAACGGGGGATGATTCATTAAATATCTTGTCCGCAGCCGTTTTTTCCTGCTATGTTTGTAGTGGGGTATGCTTGGGCAAACCTGGTGAAATGGTCAACTTCCACCAAAATGTACGTCTACCACCCTACGTCTACGTCTATGACTTTATTGAAGGAAGTCAATAAAAACATACTCGAGAGGTGCGCTTCATGCATGGCATCCCATGGTTGCTCTGTGAGGTGAAGGCGTTTCTTCTCTTTCATACAACAGCACTTTCAGGTGACATATTCTATAATATCATGTTTCAGGTGACATATTGTATAATCTCATGTTTCATGAAAGGCCAGTAGAATCGTTATCTCGCCAGGCTCAGGACCCTTTCTACACCCAAATGCCCCATTTTGTCCTGGAGGTTGGTGAGTGCTGTCTGTCTGTAGGTGGCAGGCAGAACCATTTGTTTGCTGCCCAAAGTTCTACGGTAAAGGCTGTGTTGAAAAATAGAAAGTGTGCTACATGAGCATTACTTATGTATGTCATTTTTTCATTCTATTGTCTCCATAGAAGAGTAACAGTTACATTTTGAATAGAGCTATGAATTATATGAAATGTTAATTATAGCCTTAAACCCACCAAGTCACGAAAGGTTTACAAGCCGATGTACCTCTAGTGCTGGTCCCAAGCCCGGAGGATGGGGAGGATTGTGTCAGATGGGCATCCGATGTAAAACCAATGCAAAATCAATATGCGGAATGAGATGATCCACTGTGGGGAAGAGCCAAAAGAAGAAGAGGAAGAAGAAGTATAGCTATTAACCAATATTACAACTAGATTGTAATTAAGATCCAGCAAAAAATCAGGAAAATTATAATAAATATGGTATGAGGGAGTTTCTGCCTGCATAGATGTAGTTTCTACACATTGCAGTGATTCTAACAGAAATGTGAAAAAACCTACAAGGCGGGTAAAGAACAAAATTGAGGCACTGTGGTCCAAATTTATGTAGTATGGACTTACCAGATGTCTGGCAGAAAAGCCACTGGCCGACTGTGGGGTAATGTTCATGTTCATGTTCATGAATGCAGACCAGAGCCAGATATGTTGGGGTGCGGCCCAGAACGGCTGAAGAGGTGTGACGTATGAAGAACAAAGATGGGAAATTAATTGCTGTGTTGGAAATCCTGTCTCCTGGAAGTACTGCTGTTATCATGTTACATGTAGCACTTTAGGCTGTGCAATAAAATACAGGCCTGTCAAACCTTTCATTGTCACAGGTCTTCTTTAAACACCTGGTTAAGGTCTATTTCCTATTTCACAGGAACGTGATAACAGGGTTTTATGCATTATGGTTCAGCAACAGGTCATTTACTTCATATGGCAAGAGCTGGATCGTTTTTTAAATCCTATTTACTGTCAACCAGAGGCTAAAAACAGAGTCTAATGGTATACCAGCTACATTTTCAGCCAAGATCTGTCCTGACTAAATATGATTAGAAATGTTTTAACCTCTATGAATGTCTGCTTGAGGAGCGTAGTTGTAGTCTGTTTATGCTGTCTTGCCAACATACATTAAATGTCAAAGTTATGGTTTGGCAACGTCAGTCTCAAGCCTACGCTGGTAGATCCCCTCTCTAGCTGCTGTTTTCCTTTTCTTTGGCTTTGTGTTGCATGTGGCAGATTGCCGCCACAGTAAAGGTTTCTATGGTGACATTAGTCAACACAAAGCCTGCCTGTGTCTCTCCTCATGAACTCAGAGTTTTAGCTCATGAAGACTTTTTAAGTTACGGCATCTTGATTTTGTGTTCTATCGGTTCCTCTGCTTAATAATGAGCACCGTTTATACCCAGAAGTAGAAAAAGGTCAGCATTCATACCCAGATAATACCCTTTAATTACATTAAGTATAAGATACATCTTTGCAGATTTTATTTAGTTAATGAGCCGACATTGCCGTGTTAATCTAACTTTTTTCAAACAGTGATCACAAAGAGGCCACAGTCCAAAATTCAGACCATTTCAGTGCTCCACTTAATATTTAAACACAAGGGCTCTGAGATACTAAACCACTAATACATCAGATTAAATATTTCCCTGATGGCTTCACGTTTGGATAGAACTGGTTTCTATGGTACTGGTTTCGTTGTTCTGAATCAATCAATAAGGCGAAAAATTATATTTTGCTCAGCCTCACCGTCTTATTGGTTGTTGGTGTGTTTTAATAGGAAGGTGGCAAACATATTGCACACAGGAATATCATGACCAATAATCATCCAGTACTATAAAAAGTATTCTGATATAATGCTGATGCTTGTGCTGTGTTTATGAAAGTGCCTTCTGAGTGGAGGGACAGGAAAGGGCCGTGTTTACTGGCCGAGGTTTGGTTGTTCGGACACTCGGGCTGTGATTGCTCTCTGAAGGGATCTTTTCACTTCGTTTATTGGGCTATTTAACGGCAACGCCCACATCTGTGTGCTCTTTTGGAATGAAAGACAAAAACTCTTAAAGCTCTTTTAAAAGTGTAACACACACACAAACGCACACACACACACACACACACATAAGAAGGGGAGGGCTGTCATGGAGGCCTGTTAGACCAAATAACCCAAAATAAAGGGAAGTTGTCATGGGCCTGGAGGGGAGTAACCACATAACTTACAGTTGGCATCTCTACTATAGCACTGTCTCTGACTGACTGAATGTTTGACATTGTTTCACCAGACTTAACTCAAACCTTTCATGTACAGCCTGTAGAGTCACTGAGGCAAGTTCTTCAAAATGTCCCATTCGAAGGGGGAGACAGGGAGGGATTTTGCTGTTTGGGCAGGCCTCAAGTTCATGTTGAATGCCATGCAGTGTGTCCTTAATAAGGGAGAGAGAAGATTAGGCTGTTTGCTAAGTGGAGCCTAGAAGATTAGACGATACTGGTATGAGATAAGATTGTGTGTCTGTAAGTGTGTGTTTCAAGAGAAGCCTTGGTGTGAGGGATCATGGTAACAAGCCTGCAGCTTCATTTAGATTTTATGAGTAATAGATTGAAGGTGAAAGGTCAAGGAATACATTCAGTCTCTAGATATGCAGCCTCCATTGTCCCTTAAGTTTCAGATCTAAACCAAGGCATGAAGATAGATATAAACTGTGTCTGATAAAATCTGTAGATGCATGACTCTTTAAATTGGGCAACATCCATTCAAAAATTCATTACGGACTGCTAGGTTGCTCCCAAATTGCCTGGTTTCGAACTCATTTACATCATTACTGCAATGCAAACAGGCTATGTTTTTGTCGGTAGTATATTTACTATGATTCTTGGTTGAGTTTTGTAACATTCACTTATTAACACGAAACATTCCTATTGAGGACTTGGATGCGGGTTCTAACTTTGTAGAAGTCATTCAAAAGTTATTGATACATTTCACCAAAAATGTGATCCTCATGGTGGTGATAGAGAGAAACATAAGCGGTAAGCAGCTTTATTATCCAGGCAAGTTTTGTTTTGTGTTCGATGGTGAGGGTACAAGGATGAGATATTGAAGGTGAGCATAAATTCAATCAGTGACTCACAGACCATAGTTAAAATGTCCTTGCTGATATTTAAAGCCCTTAGCTTCCTCAGCAGGTGGGGACACGATACAGCATCACTTGAATTTCACATCTTAGTTTTGCATGCAAAGCGGAATATTCACATCTTTGCAGCATTTGCGTCGCATTATTAAAATCCCCTGGGATAAATTTTTTCGGTGCTTGCAAATGTGTTTTGACTTGAACTGGTGCTGAACTTGTGAAAATATTCGTGTCATGTATAGTTTTAAACAATTACACAAATGCCAAATTAAATATTACAAAAAGTGGCCATGCATTTGGAATAAACAATGATATGCAGGCTGTCATGGGTGTAATATTTAGACTATGTGCTTTGTTCGCATTTGTATGACCGCATATTTCTGATCCAAGCTAGGATTCAGCTCATTTTTAAATCATCATATATGTTTGATCATATGAGGTTGTGTGTTGTATTCTGTAACAAACAGTAACAGACCTATCAAGACTTTAAATATCAGATAACTGGGTACCTTTATATTCAGACCCTTTCAGTGAGAGATGAGAGAGAATGGTTTTGATTTGTGTTTTGTTGTTGTAGGGTTTCAGTCGCTAAACTGTTAAGTTTCAGTAATGTGTAAAAACCCTTTAGCATGACACTCAGACTAAAACTTTATTTTCTAAGGTGAGTCCTTGCAGTTCATAGTATGTCTACAGCGCTGTGTGGTGTTTTACTGTTTTCATCCACAAACTTCAAGGTAATGCAATCACATAGGGAATGGGACTCATGTGGCTGTGGGGCCAGCTAACAGCACATGAGAAGACATGTGGCATTGATCAGTATCAGCAGCCACACAGATCTCAGTGGGGACAGAAGAGAAAAGGTTTCTGTCATTCATCTCCACGAAATGAGCAGATAGCTCCATGCATTTTTTCAGCTTTAGTCCCTTAACACCAGTTTATCCTCACATAGATATTTATGACATTGGAAGAAATATGTGACTTTGGTTTTGCTAGAAGCAGAAGGCAGAGCAGGATCTCCACTGGGGTGCTAAGATGGAAACTACTACTTATGTACAGTCTCGAGGTGTACTTAGGACAAATTAGGCCTAGTTTGATAGAATTGGCAATCGGCCAAGTGGCCTAACTCCGTGCCGATTACACGCATGCGCTGTTCACACACACCACCCATGAGCTATCAGTGCTCAGACCATTTCACAACTAAACCAGACAACAAAAAGCTCGCAATCTTCAACATCAGTAAGGACAAAATAAGCTGTGGAGGAACAAACCCGAAAATGTTCGGCACAACAAACTTAAATACAAACCTAAAAAAATTAATCACCTCCAGAAGCATAGCAAGTTTCAAAAGTCTAACATTAGCAGAGCGGTTTAAAGCTACGGGAGAACGAAGGGAACATTCATTTCAACAAGTCAGAATACATACACAATGCCGACTGACCTTACATCCACTGTAATCCCTCAAAATAAGAGCACTTAAAACATTACACATTATAATTTTAAAACTTTAAAGAAAAATCCAAAGTCGGTATTGGCCGGTCATACTTTATAAAAATCGGTGATCGGCCAAGGATAATTACAATCGTTGCACCTCTAGTAAAATCGCAATGTCTTATCTTCAAAATATGCATTATACCATTAATTCTCTTCTCTGGATAGGACCTCAGAAGTTATTACGTCCAAGAAGGAGGTAATAAATGTAATTGCATTGGTGTTTTTCTCTATCAGTTAATAGGATTACCCGAAAAAGTTATGAATGGAGTTTGTTGCATTTTTTCTGAGTGTTAGGTTATGAGCCAAGGAACAATATTTGATCTCGGTGGTGATCCAGATCCTAATCTGAGGAATAGATACAATCAATGAGTAGACTGACTGACTGTGAAACCATTGTTGTGCCGCCTTAAGAGGTCATCTCGAACTGCTGCACCTTCTATGATGCCATAACACAAGTCTTGTTTCTCGTTTTACTCTGAAGCTGCAGTGTTCCCTCCTAATTCTTGCGGCACAGCGTTGCCATGGCACCCATTGGGGTATTCATGCTGTGTGTAACAATGAATGTATAGTCTGGTTTTGGATTACAAGCGCACAGAGGTCCGTTTCCCCTGGAGAGAAGACAATTACAGCAGCAAACCTCCCTGACGGTCACGCCTGCTAATGTTAGACTCAATACACTAATCCCTCTGCTTCCCCTTTTTCATTCTCAGCTTTTTTCCCATAAATGAACTGCTGTACGTGTATTTTTGTCTTTTGCCCCACACCTACACTATAACCGTCCCTGTTTCATTAGCCAATGCAAATATCAGCCTGTAATAGACATGCTTTTGCTTAAACATGTTTTGAATTTAGACTCCATCAGCAGTAGAAATAGTGCTTGCAGCCGTCCAAAAGGATATCCTCCTTGAACCAGGATATGGTCAGAGGATAATAACCACAAAGAGAGCCAGTAATCCAATATAAAGAATATCAATTCCCTGCATTTAAGTCAAATAGCTGTCTGCCCTCTCCCTCTTCTCAAAGACTTCTTCTCATTGGTCTTTTAACTGTTGTTGAGGTTGCCATGTGGATAGCTAGTCAGACATTCCTATAGGAAGTTAACAACAATGAAGAGCTAAGTCAGCAGCACTAATTCACTGCTGAGGGAGACTGCCATTGAGATATCCACTAGGAAGTTCAGTTAGATGAATGTCTTCTCGCCGAGCCGGTGTAAGACAGATGCTTTTTTTTCTTTGCTTTACAATCCCGATGTGTGTCATAGAATCAGATTTGGAAAGAAAGACCCCTCTCTGTTAAACATGTGGGCCTGAAGTGAGCTGACTGTGCTGATAAATTTTTCCTTTTCTGGCAATAAATAATTTTTCTATATAATAATAATAATAATAATAATACATTTAATTTATAATGCACTTTACATTTGGATCAAATCTCAAAGTGCTACAAAGTAAAAGCAGATAAAAGCATAAATAAAAAA
>VRLP01004145.1:0-53020 GCA_009660295.1 Lophius piscatorius
CACACACACACACACACACACACACACACACACACACACACACACACACACACACACACACACACACACACACACACACACACACACACACACACACACAAACTCTCACACACACTCTCACCCACTCACACACTCTCACTCAAACACACACACACAAACACACTCAAACACTCTCACTCACACACTCTCACTCAAACACACACACACACACACACTCAAACACTCTCACTCACACAAGCACACAAACACTCTCACTCACACACACACACTCTCACTCACTCACACACTCTCACTCACACAAGCACACAAACACTCTCACTCACACACACACACTCTCACTCACTCACACACTCTCACTCACACAAGCACCCAAACACTCACACACACACTCTCTCACACACACACACACACTCTCTCTCTCTCTCTCACACTCACACACTGAGTCAGAGTTCAGAGTATTTTAGCTATCCATCCTCTCACTTGTGTTATTATTTGTTATCATTATTATCATAAACATGTAATAGCAGAAGTTCAATCTTTTGAGAAAAGCTTTTAAAGCCAGAAAACATTCAAACACACACACACACTCATGCACACACACACACACACACACACACACACACACACACTCATGCACACACAGCACATATCTTCAACATGACATTGTCCCTGTTCTGATGGGTGTTACAGGAAACAGAAAGGACCCAGACATGCCCCCCCCACACACACTCACACACACACACTCACACACACACTCGCACACAGCAGCTCCGAATTCTTGACAGGACTGGGATTTCACAGCCACACGCACACAAACACACTAACAAAGACGCACACACATACAAAGACCCACTGACACCCAACCACGCACACACACACACACCCATACACTAAACATACACAGACACACACAGAAACAAACCTATACACACGAACACAGACACACTCACACACATTTACCCACTAACTACCACACTCACACACACAGACCCACTGACACCTCCACACACACACACACAGATATACACACACATACAAATGCATACACGCACAGATATACACACACATACAAATGCATACACGCACAGATATTGTCCAAGTCCACGTCGGGTATTCTTCAAGTTATTTGTTTTTGATCTGTCATGGCTCTCACACACATGAAAACCACCTGAGTGGTTTCTCTACTTAAATCATTGGACGTTTAGTGTAACAGTAAGCGTAACCTACATCCAGGGAGAGATAAAGTCCCTCCCACAATGCACTGGGGGTTCATCAGCCAGACTCAAATAAAATGCATATCAAGCAAAAGATGGATTCGATTTATTTTTTTCTTTCTTTCTCTCACCAAGAAGCAAACTGAAAGTTCGCAATTTGTATCACCAGTAAAGACAAAATAATCTGCAGAGGAACGACCCGAAAATTTTTTCGGGACAACAAACTTAATCGGACACTTCAAATTTAATGATCCCTCAGAACACAACAAGTTTCAAGAAGCTTACGTTAGCAGAGCGGCTAAAGCTAGCAGAGCGGCTAAAGCTAGCAAAGCGGCTAAAGCTATCGATAGCTCGGTGCCTGCCACGAGACCGCTGCATGTGTGTGTTTGTACGGCGCCCCCGAAGCCCATCGAGAAAAAAGAAAATAACACGTGCAAACAAGATGGTTTACCGTTGATCCATAAATGATTAACAGCAAACAAAGAACAAAGAACCGACTGAACAAGGCTTTATTTTCACCTCGAAATGTCAGATTTAATTGGTTTAAGAAACACGATGCGAGGAGTCAATCTAGTCAGAACACATACACAATGCCGACCAAACTTAGTTCCCCTGTGATCTTTCAAAATAAGACCACCTATAATGCACTACTCTTTATGGTTTTGAAACTCTCATTGAAAAAAAAAATACTGCGTGATTGGCCAAGAGAATTGCGATCAGTTCACCTCTGATTGATGTTATGTCAAATATTACATGTTGGGAAAGACATTTCAGTCGTCTGAAGCTGGGACAGAGTTTTACCTCATTTTCAAAAATGGATTCATTGCTTTCTCACAATCATTGCTTTTCTCAAATTTGACCATGTACATTTTTTTTTTGGTAAAAAAACGTATGTCTTCACCTTCTCTGCACGCCACTTTGTCTCCAACGATCTGAACGCATTTTCCTGCTCGCTCTGACGCACTTGAATGACTCCCGACTCTCTGCGGCCCCGGTACACGTTTGGAGTTACCAGCGCCGCTGATGGAACGTTTGACACGCGTCTGGGTCAGTGTGGCATGACTTTGTTGTGAGGATAAACCTGCACCCAATAAAGACAAATACTGGTGTCGGTGAAAACTGTCATCTGGGTGAGGCGAGGGTCAAGGTCGGGGTGTTGTTTTGAGTTCGTTTAAATCACAGGTGTGGAAATACGGAGTATATAAATCATTGCAGTGTACGTCAGTAATCAGCCAGCGGTGGTTCGTTCCTGACTTTTGTCTTTTTGAATTGTGGGAAGTCTGTAAACTCTGCAAATTGGGGATGGAGATAGTTTAAGAGAACAACTGCTTTGATGCTGATTGTTCAAGACTTCTGTGGCGGTCTCGGACACCCGTTCGTTTCATATCTCCCACCGCAGCTTCCATGTTTAGACATACCTGGACGTCGGAGGAGTAAATATTTACCATTCTTTTAGCGGGTAGAGACCAAAGCCTGTGGGAACAGACAAATAACTGGAAGCCATGAGGAGACGGGCGGCGATTTAACTACGGCTGACGACCCGTCAACTGGAGATTGTTAGTGGATAAAGGTCGAAATGTAAAGGTCGCGTGCCGGTCAAGGATACATCCATTTTTAAATGGTCATAACATACCGTCTCTGATGTATTCAGCTGAGACACTGTTGAGTTTAAGTGGACATGACAGCTGTAATGAAATCTTTAGATGTTTATTTGTTTCATATATACTCCCAACATACGTTTATATTCCAATTCATAGGGGCTCATCGAAACGTTACGGGAATAAGTGAGGGAGAATGTATGGAAGATTTGTAATTTCTTAGTTGTTTGTTATGTCACTTAAAGATATAAAAATAACTACGGATGGTCATTAGGGCCAGTCATAGAAGAATATTTCATTTTGAGGAAAAAGTTCAAACCCTCTTCTTCATCTTCATGCTTTTATCCCCCGTGACTCGTTTGTGCAGTCAGTCGATAAGCCTGTGTGTGTTTTGGTGATGGAGGACGGTCCATCTCTAGTTCATGGCTGTGAAGGATGTATGGTGTCAGTGGGGGGGGGTAGAAGAGGAGAGGAGAGGGATGAGAAGTGAATGTAGTCAAGAGAGGCAGCAGAGATTGGTGACTGATCAGGGAAAAGAGAAAAGAGACAGTTGAGGAGAAGGGAGCAATCGGGAAAGACGCTACAGGAAAGTATGGAGTAAGGGAGGGAGAAATAGAGCAGGCAGCGAGCGAGCAAGAGAGAGTGAGAAAGAGAGAGAGAGTTAGCAGCTGCAGGAGAGCAGATCTCAAATGTGGACACGGGTGCTTCGCTCGCCACTGAACCGACGGCGAGTGTGGGAGCAGAGCGTCCAGCGAGCATGAAGAACTCCCACAGAACGGACCTCAAGCTGATCAGTGAGTAGAAGCAAAGTGAGTTACAGAACGGCTGAGCTCCAACGAATGACAGCATGACATAGTTTGTTTGCGTCAGTCAGTCTTTTATCGGCTCCATCTATAATCCCGGATCGTTCATCTGCTTGTTTCACACTTACTGAACGAAGAACTCGTTTCCATAGAAATGAGAATTTGATCCATTTTTTTTTTTAACATGGTAATTGGTAATTTTCTCCACACATGTTAGATTTTTAGTAAAGACGACATTCAGATTCAGTTTGTCTTGACTTGAGTGTTTATTCATCGGCTCCTCATTTTGTCTGTAAAACGTTGCGTCGGGTCTCGTCACCATCTCAAACTGACAGTTGTGATCCTGAAGGTTGAGTGATGTTCGTCTCCTCTTATATATATTGTATTTTTAATACATGATCCTTTCATGCCTTGTGATTTTATATCTCTGTAAGTTTACACACTGAAATGTAAGTAAATGTTTTTAATTCACATACGTTTCTCTATTGTAACGGTCTGTAACCGCTGTTACGGCATGAGATAGATTTAAATCTGCAATGGATGTTGCGTCAATCAGAAATATGTGTGTGAGTAACGGCCGACTACTACCCCGCTTTATACCTTTGACTTCACAAAGGGGGTCTTGGATTTGAATTGACCCCAGCATGAATGTCACACATGGTTATGGATATGTTGGGATGTTTAGACCCTCGGTAACACATGCTCTACAGGTGAAAACAAAACCTCCATGATGATTATGATTCATTTAATAGTGATTGATTAGTGGCTGGCTCGGCGCTTTCGCTAGCTTTAGCCGCTGTGCTAACGTTAGCCGCTCAGCTTCTCGATACTTCCTATGTTCCCTGGGGTTTTGTCATTTTGAAGTCTCTGATTTAAGTTTGTTGTCTCCAAAGTTTTCCTCCACACCTTTTTTTTTTTTTGGCCTTACGGGTGTTAAAAAAATTGCTAGCTTTGTATTTTCTTCGTTCACCGCGAAAGATTTCCCAGCCGGTGAGATGATTGCAGCCATGCTCGCTCATGCTTGGTGTGTACGCATGCAACCACCAACCGATCACGGATCGTATAAAAGAAAAGCCTCCCGGCGGCGATCGATCGCTGCGCCGCTAACAATAGTGTGCGTTAATAATGTGAGCTGTAAGTCCTTGTGAATTCTCAGACTCTGAACTCATGGCTGTTTTCTTTCTGCAGATCTAATGAGGCTTAGTTCGTTCTTTAAACGGCCGTTGCCTGTCATGTCACGCTTGGGATGTTTTACAGTAACGGAGCTCTGGTTCTGTAATCGTGAGGTCCAAACTTTAATGTTTGGACCGATAGTCCGAGCTTTAAATGTTATGTTTATGTTGACAGGCGGGGGGGGTGTGTGTGTGTGTGTGTGTGTGTGTGTGTGTGTGTGTGTGGGGAAAACTCTCTGTGAAGGCTCACTGATGTCAACAATCAGACAAATCAATGTTTATTGCTTTTACTGGTTTGTGTTTGTCTGCTTCTGTGTTATCCTGAATCCCGTGTTTAAGTTCACTGATGTTCTTGCGCTGCTTTGTTTACTCCTACTTTTTGAGGTTTATCTGCGCAGAAGCTTACATGACCTTCGCTTTCCAGTGCGGGTGTGCAAGTCTCAGTGAGGTTAGATTCTACCGGACTCTATTACCTCCGCCCAGGAAGTTACGCTTCAACTCCTGTGTGTTTGTCTGTTTCTTTGTTTGTTTGCTGGATAACGGAAATACCAACGGAAATATTTGCATGAACTTTTACCCAGAGGTAGATTTCGGCATATCCTAGAAGTGATTACATTTTGGTGACGCTAAGTGTTTTGCAGCATTTGAAATGAAGTAGAATAAAATAATAAGGCGTTTGGAGAAGTAACGTCACAATGTGGCTATTTGCCGGCTTGATTCCTTTGATGTTTCTTTAGGGCTGGGGCTGGGGGCGGATTTTTCAAGAATTCCTTTTGATCTTTACTTGGGGGCGGAACTGGGGAATCAGTGGGCTGAACAGAGACGCAGAAGTGGAAGGCGCAGGACACGTGTGGCTGCAGAATATCTGAGAGAAACTCAAAGTTTGTTGGAGATTTAGAAGCTGCAATAACTCAGACATTAATTGAGGAATCTGCAGGAATGTCTCGGTGTCCTTGGGTACTGTTGGGCCTCGGCGGAGGTTTGCGCTGCGGAGTGTTTTTTTTTCTAGTTCTATTATGTGACTACATGCCACCCTATTTATGACAGGCATCCAAACAGGAAACTTTTCTTTTGTGGACAAAAATCAACACTTTGTCCACAGACAACTCTTCAACCAAACCGTACATCAGAATAAACATGAAAATTGAGGTTTTCCACAAAAATCATATTTTTTTTGGATAAATATTATATTTAAAAGCGCAACAGTTGATTTCCTCATTTCCAACTTCGAGCAGATCCAAAAATCCGGGTGGACTGCCTTCTGCCATGACCGGTGGGTTTTGAAAAGAGAGAGAGAGAGGAAACAAATAATTCAGCTGGTCAAACATCAGATAGTTACAGTTTTCTATGCCTCACTGTGTATCTTTATGAAATACACTTTTATGTGTTGTGTTTCTAACTTTAAATGGGCCTTTATTGTTCGTTTTACATGACACAGTCCTAGCTGAGACTGAAAAAAACACCTGACTGTGTTTCCGGGTTGTGTCTTTAAGTTCAGACAGACAGACACACAGACAGACAGACACACAGACAGACACACAGACAGACAGACAGACAGACACAGGAACGTGTAGTAATGATACATTACAGATGGGTAAATCCTTCATTTTATTCCAGGTTCATGTTCTCAGACTACTTTTGATGCTCTCTATCAGACCCAGGGCCCGTCTAAATCCTTCTTCTCTCTCTACGGTCTTTCAGATCTAGTCTCTGGTCTTACCCAGGTTTTATCTTTCTTAACCCGGGCCTACTCTGTACAATTTGAGCCTGATTCACACTTTTAAATAAATCTCAGGACTGCCGGCCGGTCTGACGGTGTCAGTCCCTTGTCGTTTGTTGTCAGTGTACACGGGGTCACGACGGCCGATAAGCAGCTTCCGCAAACGTTTGATGCATACAGTGTGACCGATACTTATACTTGTATAATTATACTTGTATCTTTGTGTGAAGCTAGAATTCCAGCATATCAGGAATAACAAAATGAAACACGCCTAAACTTGTAACCGTAAAAATATTTACTTGTGAACATGTACCGGCCTGTTTTAAAATGCCGTAGGTTTTGGTTGGAATCTTTGTGTCTTTATTTTCATTGATATTCATTTGATTAGAGACGATTGTTTGCACTCTCTCTCTTTTGTCCCTCCCCCTTTTGCAGCAGCTTTTGTCTGCTTGCCTACTTGCCAGTTTAAAGGGTGAATAAATGAATGATTGCGGATTCAAAAAGGTCCTGAAATTCATATCACTGATCTGAGGGTGTCTCCATTTCCACTTCAGAAGATTGGTATGTAAAAACCGGGTCGGGACCTGAAAATATTGCTCATTTGCTTACGAGACAGACGCTTTTCATGCCCAACGCCAAAGAGGACGTTTGTCTGTGAGTACGTCTGTACTTCTACACCAAAACGTCTGCATAGATGACAATGCCTCTGAAGGTGTTGCATCTCATTAACAGGTTTTATTCTCAAGGCTGGGACGTAATAACTGCTCGGAACTAGTTAATAACTAATGGCTGGGTTGAATTACTGCTGAGAACTAGTTATTATCTCATGGCCGGGACGTAATTACTGCTGGGAACGAGTTATAATCTTGTGCCCACAACGTAATAACTTGTTCACACGACATGATAACTTGTTCCCGAGATATTTATCCCACGAGATGATGACTTGTTTCAACGCCTTCTGTGGCCATAAGAAAAAATCTTGTTCCAACGACGTAATAAGGCTTCATTCACCACGAGATAATAACTTGTTCCCATGAGTTATTAAGACGTGGCCACGAGAGAAAAAAGGAGTTAAAAACCTCACAGTTCAAACGAGATGAATCCACCAGTAATGTTTCACAAGTGGAAGAGAATATTAGATCCAGATGCAAATTTACATCTGGATGACATCATCAGATTCAGAGATCCCCTCTATTGGCCAAGTGTGTGTTCACATTAACGAAATAAGACTCCGGTTCTTGCTGCTCCCAGTGTCACACAGGAATAGACATAAAACATACATTTATGTACAAAGTCAGGTTTAGAGATGTTGTAATGATTTGTGTAATGCCACATTTATATTCATTTAACTGATTGTTTTAAAGCGTCCATCTGTTCCTGCCGCAACTATAAAACAGCTTAATGAGATGTTCTCACGGGTCATTAATTCTGTGTCTGACGACAGCAGGATCCCCGGAACGCTTTTCCTGTATCGTCAGTTTTCAGGTTTTATTCTCGTTTTCTATTCGACGGTCCAGGATCGGGTCGTAAACTCAAACGTTACTCATAAATAATAGTCTATCATTTAAAGGATTTAAGGATTTTAAGGACAGTAATATGTCGCTCACACCTGTTGAGTAGTTTAAACTACAAAGTTCCCCCTTATTCTTCTCATTTTATTCTCTCTTCTCCCTTTTGATCTTATTTCTATCTTGTTTTTTAATCCCTAAACATAAAAATAACGGGGATTACAGTTTTTTTTGTTTTGTATGAATGATATTTTTGTCAATCGGAATCTTTTGAGAATAAATTTAATTTATTTTCTCCAATATATCTGTTGCTCAGTCGTCGTCATCCCAACCCCCCCAACCACACACACACACACACACACACACACGACATACGACATCACTGTTTGACCGTATCCGGATCTACAAATCAAACTCTGCAAATAGGCTTTCTTTTTTCTTTTCTGTTTTTTTTTCTTCCCCAGAGCAGTTGCTGCCGTTGCCATGGAAACCTGTTTCACATCTCAAGGGTAACCAAGGACACCTTTGGAGCGTGCGTCTGCATTTATGAATAAACTTTTTTTTTTCGTTTAGAGAGTAGAGAAAATAGGGTTTGTGGTTGCAGCGGAGGACTCGAGTCTTCCTCTTCTGTGAGGTGGTCTCGTGGCGTCGCTCGCTTTATGTCGGAATAAACCCCGCGCGGTGTCGAGGAGCGGCCGGCAACATTCGACTCTGGAAAGCTGAGCATTGCCTCAGGCGAAGGCCCATTTTTTCATGTCACCCTTCAAACTGGAGGTGAAACCCCTCAGATGTTTCTCCTGTGGCGTAAAGAGTTAGTTCAGGTGGCTGCAGCTCCAGCACCGCTGCAAAAAACTCTCCATTAGTCTTTTGTTAGCAGAGATCAGCGTGTGTGTGTGTGTGTGTGTGTGTGTGTGTGCACACAGACGATCTAATGGACCTGACTGAAATCCAAACACAGGAACGGGCAGCTGACCAGTGCTGTTTACCTCCAGAGGGGTGAAGCGAGCCATGCTTCTCTTGAATAGTGGACGGGGGGGGAGAGGATGATTGATGTTCAGAAGTCTTAAGATATTCAGGTTCATCCTTAATAGGAGACACACATTTCATGATCAAACCTTTCTGGTGAAAGGATGAGCAGCGGCCATCGATTAACCCGCATCCATAGGATCCGTTCAGCCCTCCTCTCTCACCGCGCTCCCTCAAATGTTAGAGGAAAGAAAAAATGTAATTCGTGATTCACAGTTTCTCTCTCCTTTGTGTGTTTTGTGTCTGAATGTGTGTGTGTGTGTGTGTGTGTGTGCGCATCCATCCAGAGCGTCAGCTGGCCAGCAGCATGACCAGCAGCAGCTCACTTCCTCCCAGCGTCAGCGGGATCAGTAAGGAGCTGGCGGAGATGTGCCACCTCGTTCAGTTCCCCGAGGAGATCGCGTGTATCCTGACGGAGCAGGAGCAGCAGCTCTACCAGCGGGTGGGAGGATCACACACACACACACACACACACACACACACACACACACACACACACACACATCTGGGTGACAGGACATGAACATTATGTCCCCAAGAAGCTGGTGATTTCATGGACTCGTCATCGCCGCCACGTTTCCAGACGTACCTCAAAAACTGCTTTATGGATCATTTTCAAACTTTATACCCCCATAGACTTTAGAACGAGGAAGAACTGGATTTCTTTTTTGGGGGGGGTGGCTGGGGTGTGACCTCAGCTGTATATTTCTGACACAAGGGGGGGCTTGACCTCCAAAAGTTTTGGGTCATCATTTCTCAGTCATGAACTGATTTAGTCAAAATGTAATTTTAAAAATTATTTATATCATATTTTACACTTTGGGAAACTTTTCTAATTAAAATTCTGTGGAAATAACTTGCTCAGGTATATAACGTGTTCAAGACTGTCCCTCACCTCTGGTGTCTGTCTGCAGGTCTTTCCATTGGACTACCTCTGTTTTCTCACTCGAGACCTGGGCAGTCCTGAGTGTCAAACCAAACGCCACCCAAACCTCAAGGCCTCCCTCTCGGTGCCCGCCATGCCTTCCCAAAGCGCTCAGCGGACCAACGCCGTGGAGGACTTGGTGGCACGGTTCAACGAGGTGAGGACACCGCTTTTATAAGTGTTTGTGTGTCGGGGGTTTATCGTATTTGTTGTTGTTGTTGTTGTTGTTGTGGATGATTCCCATCGGGAAAAAAAGGTTGATTTCAGATAAAGCTGTTACTCTTGAAACTAAGGACAGAACTTTTGCCGTCCAGCGTCTGGAGATTTAAGGGTTAATCTCTATGATATGTCAAAAAAACTTCCCGTCACAGGTCAAGCTAATTCTCGAGTCTCGTGAGTCTGAGTCCAGTTCTGAGTCAGTGTAAATCACTGCTGTGTTCATTTCCGAGTGGGCTGTGCTAATGGAGATGCTGCCGAGCCCGGTTTCTTGACCCGCTCACCAGACTCTGGTTCCGGTACAAATTCTTCAGCTGTTCCCCTTCGGCATTTAGTAAAGGGCCGTCCAACATTTCCCCACTCCTAGAATAGATCAGCGCAGCAGGTAGCAGCCAGTCGGGCCGGAGTCACACGGATGACGGAGCCAACGACCTAAAATCAGCCTAAGTTAGCGGCTTCATTGAATTTATTTTACAGCAAGTCACGTTTGGGTCCACCAGGAAACTCTATAAGTCACAGACGGTGTGTTACAGAGTTTCCCCATGAACCAATGAGGAAGCTCCGCGATCTCTGCTAACCAAAGCCTTCACTCTTTATATTATTTGTGTTTATATTGTCGGGTATTGAAGGTAATCCCGACACTCCCAATTCCCAAAAAAGATGAAGTCATGAAGAGTTTTTAGCTGTGATTCATCCTAGCAGCCGTATCTCCAGCCTTGTGTTAGGATAAGACCACCGGAGATACCGATCAGCAAACTCTGGGGAATAGTGAGATGGTGCGACTCCTAAATGCCTAGAAGTCATTATGGAGATGCTATTTATGTCCAAAGAGAGGATCTCCTCCTGATTGTGTTCCTTGGTGACCCTCAACGAATGACATCATCGGAGACATCATCAGATTTGACTTGAAAGCGAAAGGTAGAAAAAAAAGAGCCTTGCGCCACACTGATTCTATTTTCCCTCGGCGGGTCTTGCCATGTCGTATTTTATCCGCGCTGTGTGTGCACAAACCTCACACACTCACGGCGGTGGCTGTTGGCTACTCCATCCTCCGCCTCTCCCCGCTGAGTGACTCAAAGGATAAACAATCACAACACGGCGCTGCTGAGAAAGGGAGAGCGGGAGAGACTGATTGGAAATGATGTCATCTTTAAGTTGCATGCCTTTCACATCAGCTGGATTTCATTTAAGTCAGCGAGAGGAGAGAGACGCAGGAAAGTCTACCAAACGTGCATTGCTGCCATATATGGGCACAACGGAGTCAAATGACAGCGGCGGTCCTCCCCGCGAGGAGACGGATGAAGCCTACGAGCGCTTTGAAATCACAACGCCGTCGGGAGAAAACGGGTTTGGTTTCTTTTTCCGTGTTTCATGTAACCTTAAGTTTGCGTACCTGGGATTTTCCAGGTAGCAACCAGAACATTTTTTTTGGTATATGGAATAACACTGGATCCCATTCAATGGGAAGGTGGGTCTAAACTTTGGATCGGTACATTTTCAATTATGCATAGTTTTTGTAGTACCACTGCCATCATGGGTTCTGTAACCGTCCCTTTGTCTGCCGGCCCACCTTTTCATGCGACCCATTACTGTGAACACTCTTATCTCAGAGAGGGAACAGAGAAAAAAAAAGAAAGAACTGGAAGCTGGTCGTGGATTAAGTTCGCTGGAACCTCACATGCATGTCTATATCCATATCTCAAGAATTCACAATCTGATAATGACTAAATAAACCAGACCCAAATGAATGTTCTGATTCATCTTTTCTGTAACATCATCAGTTCCTGCAAAAAACTTGTGACTGCCTGTTATTCAACACCATCGCTCCGGAGCAGAGGTGGAGATGTGAACGTCTAATCTAGGGGGTCCGTCTGTAAACGGGTGATTGTCTGGAACTCGTACGTTGGTTGAAGGTGTGTTTGAGGCGTCCGAACTTTTGGATCAGTTGTAGTTCATCTGCAGTAAGTTTGAATGATGGTCGTCCACCAGAGGCTCATTTTTCATTTCGGGCTTCAGGTTGTTCCGTACAGACGCACGGAAACTAGCGCGTTCAGACGAAAACCTGCGAGATGGCAGTTGTGATTTCTTGTTTAAACGAGCTCCAAAGAAGGAACATGTTCACCGATGGAACCCAGATTTTTCTTTCTTGAACCATAAACGACATCATACACACTTATTTAAAAAAGCCGGCTCATGACTGGCTCAGCTTTAGCTGCTCTGCTAAGGTTAGCATACATACAGTATGTATATTTCTTATTTTCAGTGATTTAGAGAGTTCACGCCATGTATGGAAGCGAGAGATAAAAAGATAGGACGGCTGGAGACGCTCTGGAGGAAGGACGGGGGGGCAGTTTGAGCCTCTCTGCGTCCGTCTGCTGTGCTGAGCTCCATGCTCCTGCTCTGAGTTTGTAATATTTCTCTGTCAACCTCGGTTCTATCATTCCTGTACGAAGGAGAATCGGGTCCTCACATTTCAACTAATAACGCGCCGCGCAGACGGACGATTGGACACGTACACAAACATCAAAGGGGGATCATCATCATCATACCTCCAACCAGTCTGTGTGTATGTGGGTGTGAAACTTTGTCAGGGCGCCGCTGGTAGAACCTATGCTGTGTGTCAACGGACGGACGGCAGCGGCTTTAGGAAGCGTTTTGCACAATTCCACTCAGTCCTCGTCACTCGTTCTCTTTTCTGCTTCCCTGTGGCGTCGCTCGCCCTCTATATATAGTTTATCCTCATATCCTGTCTATTATCCCTCGTACACGACTCCGAATAAACACCTTTGCTGTCTGGAATATCAGAAGAGATGCCAGCTCTGCCCAGCGACTGGATCGTTGTGAAATCAGAGGAGACTGTCGGAGCGGTTTGACCCGCGACGAGTAGAAAAAGCCCAGCAGCTGACCTGGAAGTGAGTGCCGGGCAGGTTTTCATGCAAGGCGTTCACGTCCTGCACCGAGAAGTGGAGTTAGAGATAGACGACTGCACAGCAGGTTTGCTCTTTCTGCTTAATTAGTATTCACTAATTACTAAAACCAAGCGTCCGCAAAAAAAGAAGGACCCCCTCTTGGTTCTGGCTGGTATCAGACGCTGTGTCTCAGAGACATGTAGCTGACGCTAATTAACATAATCAACTCAAATGATAAGGATGATAATAAATATATCAAGAATCAAAGAAAACTCCATAGAAACATACAACCAATAAAAAAAAAAAAAGGGTAACGTAGAAAACACAACATAGAAGTGAAACGTGGAAAAGTCACATGACTGTAAACCACGAGGTCACAAATAACACCAGGGAAATAAAAATCAAAAGAGAATAATAAAAGTACGAAGGAGTATTGGGGCCAGGCGAGAGGAGAAACAAAAATGAGCAGAGGCTAATTTTTCTTTTCGTATCTCATTTTGAGGAAAAAGTCAAACTAAATCAGAGGAGAAGGTTTTTTTTAAGGCATGGCCATAAATTTCATCCTAGTATTGGAAGATTTTCCCTAGAAATGAGGTTCAGAGTCTCTTCTTTTCCTCGGAAACAACATTCGAGAGAAAACGGCGTCAAAATAAGGTTTATTTAGGAGCTGCTCTTGAGCGTCTTCTCACATCATCTTCTCGGCATCATTAGATGGAGACGCTTCTGATTCCGTAGAAAGATGAACTGGGATCAAGTGGTTCTCACGGTGGGTTTGTTTTCTCAAGCATGAGCTCAATCTTTACCAGTACATTTTAATCCTCCTCAACTTGCACGATCTGCTGGAAAAGAAAGAAGAAAAAAAAAGTAGGGGCAACTTTAACTTTAACTTTAACCCTTAAACGTCCTCAAAAAGGGAAAATTGTAAATTCTGTTCTTTAATGTATTAATCTAACATCTTAGTTAATCTACGTTTACACTGGAATGACCACAAACTATTTGGCTATGCATGTAAAATAAATTATTATTATATATATATATATATATATATATATGTAATTATTTCATTTCCTGTGACCTGTGGTGCCCCCCAGGGCTCCATCCTCGGCCCCTTTCTCTTTAGCATAAACACACTGCCTCAGATTATAAACAGGTTCAGTCACATTTCTCAATAAGAAACGGAGACTCAACCAAACAGTTTGAGCTGGACATTATTAATACGACATAAGTATTTTTACAGTACACAAATGTTTTTATGGCACAGGAATGCGTGATCGCTGCTGCCGCTACGACGTTAGACTTAACAAACCGTAAAACGAATAGAAGCCAGTCCGACATCACGCCAACCAGCTTCTTTTTATGTCATATCAAAGGGCGTAAGTTTAGGAATTAGGCTGTGTGTATCCCCAAACTCATATCTAGGATGTGCGTGATGTCAGTGTGTGTTCAAGTGTGTGTGTGCCTGAGTTTGATGTGTGAGTCATCCTCAGTACCTGTTTACGTTTAATGGGTCCGTATTCCCTACATGGGCAGGGGATCTGGTTGTAAGTGTTCTGTATCATTTGTGTGAAACTGAGTATTTCGTTACATGTTTATCGTGCGTGTGTGTCTGTGTGTGTGTGGGTGTGTTTGTGTTTGTGTGTGGCTTTATTTAGTTCCAGTGAAGTCAGTCAGTGGAGGGCTTTACGGATTCTTACATAACCCAGCCACAGATCTCTGGGCCAGTGGGACGCTTTCACCACCTGCATGGGGATTAGGGAGTTTTAAGTGTGTGTGCGTGAGTCGGTCCAGTCTGTTTGTCTGTCCTGCCTGTCTGTCTGTTGTTTTCTGTGTGTCCAAATATGTCCATGAGGCTCAACCAGAGACACTAAAGAGCTGGAAGCAGCCAGATTGAAATCTGATCTCTTCCTGTATTTTTTTATGTGTGTGTGTGAGTGTGTGTATATATGTGTGTGTGTATGTGTGTGCGTGAGTGTCAAAGCTGACCCTGATCTATATCGCTGTCTTCATCGTGTTTCTGTACATGCAAGACGACAGTCAGTGCAGAGACATGCTGCAGCTCATAGATATCACATTCTTTCTCGTGTGTGTGCGTGTGTCCGTGTGTGTGTGCGTGTGTGTGTGTATGTGTGTGTGTGCGGCCAGCTGCCGCGGCCCTTGGCATGCGTCGCCAATTTAGACACAACTCACCGTACCAGAAATTGAAAGACATCACATGAGCACAATCAAGACCACACACAATAAGAGTTTGGACTGAGCGTTCTTTGGCGGCGTCCTAAAATAGTCCAACTCTTCATCCTGTGGTCCTGCGGTCGGGGACATGGAGCCAACCTTCATCTGGACGTCCATCAGTAACGTTCACTATTAAAACAGTGCCATGTAACTATGCGCTCCTCCGTTGAGGCTTATGTAATGTGTTTTCACCAGAGGAGGAGAATCTTTCCGTCTGTATTATTATAATTCTATTCATTTGGAATTTTCAAACGTGTAGAAATTTGGGAAGAATTCTCCGGCGTTGGTGAGAATATCTCCATAGTCCACATCCTCAGGTCCAGCTTACCCGTGGTTCAAGAAGCATCGTGTCTGCAATTTGGACTTTTATCCCCCCCAGCCATGAAAAAATGGGGGGCCGAGTTGTTGATATGACGTCTGTTGACAGTCAGACTCTGTTTGGAATCATTTTTTGTCCTGGTCGTTTCTCAGACAGCAGTTTTCCCCTTCTTTGCATATTTACCACCGTAATTACGAACGCCTTCTACCTCCGCCAAGGAGGTTCTGCCTCACTCCTGTGTGTGTGTGTGTGTTTGTTTGTTTGTTTGTTTGTGAGGTAGGTTTTGGCATATTCTACAGGTGATATCATTTTCGTGGTGTTTCGTGTTATAAAAAGCCTTTTGGAAAAGTGATGTCACTACATGGCCATCGCTGCCTTTGATTCCTGCGATGTTCCTTTCGGGGGCGGAGCTGGGGGCTCCGTTTCAAGGGCTCCCTTGATTCCTTTGATGTTACTTTGGGGGTGGAGTCAGGGGCTCAGTTTCAAGAGTTCCATTGATCCTTTTGTTGTTTCTTTGGGGGTGGACCTGGGGGCTGAACAGAGACGCCGAAGTGGAAGGAGCATGAGACCAGCAACTACAGAATATTTGAGATATACTCAGAGAGTTTGTTGGAGTTGTCTGTAGTTTTAGAGGTGGGCAATAACTCAGACATTAATGATAATAATATAATGCTGCAGATCCCTCCAATAATTAAAGGAGGAGTCTGCAGGAATCTTTCCTGAAACTTTGGGTTCTGCTGTTCGCTGGTGGAGGTTTGCCCTCTCTGGGTGTTTTTCATAGTTTCATTTGTTTCCATGTAAACGTGAATCATCACTATAAGGTGACTTAAGAGGCTGGTCATCTCCTCCGTAGGACATACTCAAAATCATCCGCTCGATGCTCCGGGCCCACCGGAGGAGCAGAGGATGTATCGTGTGCGTCTGAAGAAGAGCCTTCTTTAGTTTTGACAGGAAGCGTAAACAGCATCACGTTGTCGTGTCTTACTGTATAACCAGGTGAGCTCGTGGGTGACGTGGCTGATCCTGACAGCCGGCTCCATGGAGGAGAAGAGGGAGGTCTTCTCCTACCTGGTCCACGTCGCCAAATGCTGTTGGAATATGGGAAACTACAATGGCGTCATGGAGTTTCTGGCCGGACTCAGGTTCTGAGGCGCTCACAGACACACACGCTCTGCACAAATATGTTCATGAGTTGGGATATTTGACGTGGTCCTCGACCTGCAGGTCCCGCAAAGTGCTGAAGATGTGGCAGTTTATGGACCAGTCGGACATCGAGACCATGAGGAGCCTAAAGGACGCCATGGCTCAGCACGAGTCGTCTTCCGAGTACAAGAAGGTGGTGACCAGAGCGCTCAACATCCCAGGATGCAAGGTGGTTTCATGTCTATGTGACCTTTGGGAAATGGAAACTTAGAGGTCAAGGTGAATTTGTTTGGAGCCTCCAGAACCTCAGGTCACGTCTCTGCCTCGTCCCTCCAACCACAGGTGGTGCCTTTCTGCGGAGTCTTTCTGAAGGAGCTGAGTGACGCGCTGGACGGGACGGCGAGCATCATGAGCCTCAAACCGCCAGCAGACAACACAGAGGACTCACTCGAGGTAGGGATCACAAACACGCCCAGACCTGACACGCATCCGAGTCCATCCCACCTCACCGGGTCCGTCTCGCTTTTAGTTTGTGTCCGACTACAGCGGCCAGCACAACTTCCTGCTGCGGTCCGGCTCAGATGGTCTTCACGTCCCGGAGAAAGAAGCTACTGTGAGCAACATCCTCCAGATTATCAGGTCCGCGGAAAATGTAGCGATGAACCGCTTTCTGCTGAGAGACACGTTTTTTTTGCTGATTTCAATCCTTTGGCACGCTTTGACTCCTCCCCTTTTCGCCTCCTCAGATCCTGCAACCGTAGCCTGGAGGTGGAGGACACCGACGACTCGTCTACCAGTCCCTCCTCTATCGGACCGACGCCTGCGTCCAGAAACAACTCCTTCAGGGACCGCTGCCGCAATCAGTCAGTCCTTTTTCACGCTTTATTTATGAAAATTGATTATTTTTTCAAATATTTTCTCCAACTTAGAGTTCGTTGTAGCATCCGGTTCCGGTTCTGGTGACTTCATTGGTACCTGTAGGTAGATCAGAGTCGTGCCAATTAAAGACATTCAAACAACTAGAAGATTCTCAAAGATTCTAATTATCCAGTAGATAGATGAATAAATAATAATATAATAAATACATAAAAAGGTCAACCAGCTTCAAAAGAAAGAAATGTGCCTTTAAGAGTTTTGGACTCTGCTGGAATAAAACCGTCTCTGAAGCGCCGTGTTTTGCCCAAAAACACAAGTTTATAAGAAATACATTAAAGTCCGGTATAAATGTTCTTCAAACAAACTCTTCCGGCGCCGTTCGTCTCAGCAGCAGGAGGAAACGGGTCGGCGAGGAGACGCCGGGCCGAGGTGACGCTCACGTAAACTCTGGAAACTGATAACGGGTCCGGTTCCTGCTCGGGACAGGAAGGAATCCAGCTCTGCTCTGCTGTATTTTTGGGAATAGTAACAAACGACAGCCGCTGGAATTTGTTTGGGAAAACATTGTTGGGAAAACTGATTTCACGTCAGTCTTGTTTGCTGGAAGGAATCCTGGATGGTCTTCGCCGCGGTTCTGGACCGTTTCCTCCGACTCTGATTGATTGTTCTGGGTTCAGGCTCGGGATAACGACCCCGTGTCACCGCGGCTTTAACCACGGCGTCCATTTGTCAGTAACGGGTTCTTCTAAATATTATTTTAACCGTTAGGATCCTTTTCCTCGGTCCCTGATCCTTCCAACCGGACCGACCGGTTTCTTTTATTCTCCACTTTATCTTTTCTATCGGCCTCATTCTTCTCCTCCTTCTTTGTCCCCTTCTCCTCCTTCTTTGTCCCCTTCTCCTCCTTCTTTGTCCCCTTCTCCTCCTTCTAGTTCTCATTCATTCAGGACTCCGGCAGAATCCAACAGAGTCCTGTAAGTGGTTCCAAGAAACTGAATGTTCACCGCCATCGAACCTGGTCTCCCCACCTCCTGTCAGTCAATCAGTCAATCCATCAATCAATCAATCAATCATTCATTTCGTTCATAGAGAACTTTTCATTCATAAAAAAGTAACACAAAGTGTTTTACATGGAGACCCCCCCCAGCCCCCCAGCCCCCCACCCCCACCCCCCACCCCCCAGCCCCCAGCCTCCAATCGTCCAAAAGCCCCATTAACACACGGGACAAAATTAGACGACAAAAAAACGGAGTAAAGTAAGAACTATCAAAGCGGGATAAACAAGAAAACTGTTTAAAAACAATTCCCCCCAACACCATCATCATCACCGTCCTCATCTTCATCCTCGTCTTCACTCCAGGCAAAAACAGTGACATAATGGGACGATTAAAGCAGGAACTTCAGCGAAGAACAATGGAGGCAGTTAAAAACAATAAAACTCTCAAAAATAAAAGATAGACTACTATAAAACATAAAATGATAAAAACTGACTTAAATGTAGAAACGTAAAAATAAAATCATAAAAACTGACTAAAATGTAGAAACGAAAAAATTAAATCATAAAAACTGACTAAAATGTTGAAACATAAACATAAAATAATAAAAACTGACTAAAATGTAGAAACATAAAATAATTATAGCTGAATTAGATATAATTATATATAAAATGTAATAAAGATAGATGTAGAGAAATTCCACACGGAGTAATATTAATAAAATGTAAAAACAGAGAACTTAAGATAATACTAAGTGACATAAAAACTGACATAAAAACTGACATAAAGGTTGACCAGCAGTGCCAAATAAACATTAAATAAATAAATAGACTGAGTTAAAAGCCTGACTTTAGAGATAGGCCCCGCCTCCCCGCAGATTCAGATCATTGCCGCCTTTTTGTCCACAAAACATTCCTGAAGCCATTTTCAGAATCCTGTGGAATTCCGAAAAATGTCAAAAGACTGTTTTTGTTCTACCAGATTCATAGTGGGGGACTTATCGGACTCGGAGGGCGACCTGTCGTCCGAGCCGGCGCTGAAGGACGTGGAGTTCCAGGGGACGGAGGAGACGCACCGAGCTTTCAGCCACGGCACCGAGCTCATCCCGTGGTACGAAACCCTCCCACACAAACACGTACGTGAAGAACACTCACGGACATTTCACGCTTTCCCCCCCCCCCCCCTCTTCTAGGTACGTTTTGTCGCTGCAGCCGGACGTCCACCAGTTTCTGCTGCAGGGAGCGACGGTCATCCACTACGAGCAGGACAGCCACCTGTCGGCCCGCTGCCTGCTGCGCCTGCAGCCGGACAACGCCACGCTCACCTGGGGTAAAAACCCAGACTTAATCCACAATCCAGCCTCAGCGCCGCGTGAATATGTATCTATATATGATCCAGAAGAAGGTTTGATTCGTAGTCTTCCTTCTAAAGGAGTGTTTATAAAGACGGCTGAGGAGCTGGTGAAAAGATTGAGCCTTCGCTTTTAGGATGTTTATCTAGTTCAAAAGGACCAGCTTCATTTCCTTCAGTCATTATTACTCTTCAGGTAGTCCAATAAACTTTAATATCCTGGAACCCTTTTATGTCTCACACACATTGTAAATACTTTTTATCCGCGTGGGCGATGTTATCTTTTACGAGGCAAACAGAGGATTCTAAAGGTTTCTTCCAATTTCCTACGCCTTTAATCCGTTTGAATTCATTCCTGTTTATTGTGTGGGTTTATGGCAGGAAAGCCTCAGAGCGGAGGGTCTTCCCCCACCGAGCCCCCGTTGGGGCTGGGACAGGCCGTAGTGGCAGGACTGGCTGAGGGACTTTTGGACCTGGGAGCCGTGAAGGTTCGTATTCACACATCAGACAATCCTGAAATATTCCTTCAGGCAGAAGAGCTTCAATCTTTTCTTTCTGTCAGTAGTTCTTCCAAAAGTTCTGATGCATTTTTGTCTTCGATTGGTTTCAACTTGTCTCGTTGTATTTGTAAACACTTTTGTGTTTGAGTCACTCTGGACGCGATACTCATAATATTTTGTGGATTTGAATATGCAGGCGGTGTTTCTGGGTCATCAGGGAGTCGATGTTCACACTGTGTGTTTGCAAAACAAGCTGAGCCAGATGAGCGTGGAGGAGAACGGGCTCAGCCTCCTCTATGGACTCGGTACCACCGACAACAGGTTATTACCGTGTTATTACCTCCACTCTGTGTGTAACGTTTGGTTTCCTGTCCTCAAGGTTGTAGAGTAATCGCAGAAGAAAGGGGGATCTAGAATATCTCAAATGTAAATGAGCGCTGGGAATAAAAGTCTGTTACTGAGCAGAACACTAAAGTCCAGTTCATCCGTTTTCATGGACTCTGATCTAAATGTGCTGTTTGACGACACATTTACGAGAATGAGGTATAAAAACACATTCACTTTATTTATAGAGCATTTAAACAATAAAACAGTTCAAGAAATAGTAACCCCCAGCCACCATCCTCATCCTCATCCTCTTCCTCATACAAGCTCCAGGCAAAAACTACGGCATGAGATGATAAAAACAGGAACTTCACCGCGGAAACGCTGGAGGCAGTAAAAACAATGAGACTCCAAATGAAAAGATAATTATAAAACATATATAATAAAAACTGATTAAAATGTTGAAACTTAAACATTAAATAATAAAAACTGGCTAAAATGTAGAGAAATAAAAATAAAATAATAAAGACTGACTAAAATATTGAAAAATAAAAATAATAAAAACAGTCTAAAATGTTGAAACAAACATAAATAATAAAAACTGTCTAAAATGTTGAATAATAAAAATAAAATAATAAAAACAACTAAAATGTTGAAATAAACATAAATAATACAAAATGTCTAAAATGGTAAAGAATAAAACAAAAAAAAATAACTAAAATGTTGAAACAGAAATAATAAATAATAAAAACTATCTAAAATGTTGAAACAAAAAAATAAAAACTGTCTAAAATGTTGAAAAATAAAGATAAAATAATAAAAACAGTCTAAAGTGTTGAAAGAAAAAATAAAAATAAAAACAACTAAAATGTTGAAACATAAACATAAATAATGAAAATTGTCTAAAATGTTGAAAGAAAAAATAAAAACAACTAAAATGTTGAAACACAAAAATAAAAACTGTCTATGTTGAAACATTAAAATAAAATAATAAAAACTGACTAAAATTTTGAAAAATAAAGATAAGATAATAAAAACAGTCTAAAGTGTTGAAATAAAAAATAAAAATGAAAACAACTAAAATGTTGAAACATAAAATAATGAAAACTGAGATATAGAAACTTTACACACAGAGTAATAATAATAAAAACCTCAATGCATTGTAAAAACGTAGAAACGTAAAATAATAAGAGTGAAAAACCGTCAACAAACCAACTAAACAATAATAGTTGAATCCAGTTTATTGCACACAGCTGCAGCGGCACAACTAAACGCTGTTTGCTGGTTGTTTCTTCTCCCACCATAGACTCCTGCACTTTGTGGCCCCCAACCACACGGCACAAATGCTGCACAAGGGCATTTCCGCGCTGGTCAATGCCACCAGGAAGCTGAAGAGGTTTCCTGACCAGAGGCTGCAGTGGCTAAGAAGGCAGTACGTCAGCTTGTTCCAGGTAACCTTTGAACTTGATGTTCCTCTAACTTTACCGTTCCTGAACTTGTTCTACGTTAACGGCGGCGGTTAAATGATTAGACGTCGCAGTAGCTCGTGTCTAATCCTCCGTACGCCGCTGCTTGTATGCGTCAGGAGGACGGCAGGTACGAAGGCCCCACGCTCGCCCACGCCATCGAGCTGTTCGGAGGTCGGAGGTGGAACATGGGTACGGGTGGAGTGGAGAAGGCGTCCGGCCAGAAGAACAGCCCTCTGGGAATGAACGATAAGACCAAGAAGAAGAAGAAGGTCCTCGTCAGGGTCAGTTTGCCGCTCATATTTAGATCCGCGTTATACCAAAGCAAAGTTCAGAGCCGATAAACTGGACTTTATTGTTCTGTTCGGTACTGGACTGGATTCCCACCTTTACGGCAATCATTTGACATTTCAGGAGTTCTGTGTTCTGTTCTCCTCTGTAGTTACATCTCAACCCTTAGAATAGAGACCCGGGTAACGGGCCTCTGCTGGGGGGTCGCATCTTTCTTCTGACCCTTCATGTTTGTTTTCACCCCCGATCCAGGGAGACAGTGGAGACGCCACAGATGACGAGATGGTCTCCAGAAAAACAAGGAGCTACAAGGAGGGACTTTATCGAAACGGACCCGAGTCCGACAACATGGACCAAGAAGATCCAGGTGACATTAATGGCGCTGTCGAGAAGCGGACATCGGATCGGCGGAGAGATCATTTCCTGTCTGTGTTCACCTTCAGTCCTCTCTGCTCCACAGATGACGGCTTCCCCGGCCCGTTCTCCCTCTCATCGAATAAAAGCCCGGGACTGCTGGCCTCGTCTTCCTCCTCCTCCTCCTCTTCCTCCAGCATGACGGGGTCCAACCAGTCCCGCCCGCAGACCTCCCCAGTCCTCTCAGGAACAGCCAAGTCCCAGCCAGGGTAGGGATCTTCTGCTCGGCCCTCTAGAAGCTTCCCTTTTGCTTCAGGCTTCAATATTTTGGCGTTTCCCTCGCCGTCTGCAGGGCGTGGAGCAGCAGGTCGTGGCACGGCCGCGGCAAAAGCTGTTTCAAAGGCTTCCAGAACCTCATCATCTCCGACAGCACCATGAGCTTCATCGAGTTCGTTGAGCTCTTCAAGTCCTTCAGGTAGAAACCGAGAAGAATTCTAGATCCTTTTGATGTATTACTGAAAAGATTCTGTCCTGGAAGCAGGAACTCATATCAGGTCCCGCCTGGACCGCTGCAGTGGACCGCTCCAGTGGGCCGCTGCACTGGACCGCTCCAGTGGGCCGCTGCAGTGGGCCGCTGCACTGGACCGCTCCAGTGGGCCGCTCCAGTGGGCCGCTCCAGTGGGCCGCTGCAGTGGGCCGCTGCACTGGACCGCTCCAGTGGGCCGCTGCACTGGACCGCTCCAGTGGGCCGCTGCAGTGGCGTGAAGCAGTGATGTGTGTTTATGTATTTATGAGCTTCACTGTTTTCTTAGTTATGTTATTTTTTGTGCTTTTTTTTTTTTTAATTTCTATTTATTATTAACATCCTACAACGACTTCAGCCAATACTTAATAATACTCAATAGAAGTGCATTGATTTCATCAGGTCAGAACACATTCACAATGCCGACCAGCCTTACTTTCACTGTAATCCCTCAAAATAAGAAAATAACATTTACTCTCTCGTCATATTTTTCAAATTCTCCTCCTTCTCCAGATTATCAAGCGTTTTTAATGATTCTCCTCTCTCGGTGTCTGTTGAATTCTCCCCTGTCAAATGAAAGTAAACCTTTCTTCTCAACCTTGAATTACGGTCATACCGGTTCTCCTGGTTCCCCCGTATTTAAATCCATCCTTTCATCTGTTTCCTTTTAATTACACCCCTGCTGAGAAATGCAGAGAAAGAAAGTAAGAAAGTTCACTCCTTCAGCAGATCTAAAAGATCCTGCTTCTACTTTAAAGAGCTGTGTGTGTGTACCTGTGTTTGTGTTTCTGTGTGTGTGTGCGTGTGTGTGTCCCCACGATGTAATAAAAACCCGTATGTGTGTTTCTGTGTGTGTGTGTGTTTGTGCGTGTGTGAGTGTCTTTGTGTTTGAGAGTGTGTGTGTGTGTGTGTGTGTGTGTTTCTGTGTGTTTCTGTGTGTGTGTGTGTGTCCCCACGATGTAATAAAAACCCGTATACGTGTGTTTTTGTGTGTGTGTGTGTGTGTTTGTGGATGTGTGAGTGTCTTTGTGTTTGTGTGTCTGTGTGTGAGAGTGTGTGTGTGTTTCTGTGTGTGTGTGTGTGTGTGTGTGTGTGTGTCCACGATGTAATAAAAACCCGTATATGTGTGTCTGTGCGTGTGTGTTTTTATTCTGCCATCTGACGACCCGATTCTTCAAACTCTTTATAATTTATTTGTGTTTCAGATCAAGTCAAGAATTTGACTTTTGATTTTGCGTTTAGAAAAGTAGTGGTGACCAAACAACACCTTAATTTCCTCTTTATATTCCTTGAAGTCAACGACAGTCCACGATGACCCTTGACCCCAAACGTGACTGGACACGTTCTGTCCAGAGTAGCTCCACGTGACGTTTTTACAGAATCCTTCCTCCGCCCCAGAAATGGAACGTTTATCACGTAATACGCTGAAACTGAAAAAAGCTTTTCAAAGACTCCGCTGCCTAGCAACAAGCCCAAATCCTCTCAGAACATATCTATCGATTGTTGGCTTTATATAAAGAGGAAAGCGCCGTTTCAATGCAGGGATTCAAGGTGAGAGCGCCTCCGTGTGATGATGACGATGATAAAGATGTTCACTGTAGGTTCATTCTGCGGATCGATCCAAACACACACAGCCCGGTTTTAGGAATCAGGATTGAGGGTAATTATCATGGAGTATGGAATGAACTAGATGTTTTTAACGGCCTGATATCACAAAAGGAGACGAAGATGTAATTCAATGTTTTATTAGAAATTAGTTCAAGTGCACCAAATAAAAAAAAAGGATAAATCCGTCTCCAGCGGGGTATTTGAGAAACGCTGAGTCCGTCTTACAAAAGGCTGTAATGGGTCGATTTGGTCTCATGTCCTCCTCAGCATCCGCAGCAGGAAGGACCTGAAAGAACTGTTTGACACCTTCGCCGTCCCCTGCAGTCGCTCGGGTCCAGATTCTGCTCCTCTCTACACCAACCTCAGGATAGACGACAAAGTCACGGGGCTGCAGTCCGACCTCGGTGAGGACACCTTTGTTCTTTTCAAGCTGCAAAAGCGTGCAGCGGCGGCGACACGTCGTCCAGAATCTTCTTTCTTTCTCCTCAGACCTCTTGACCCGCAATGGTTCCGACCTGGGCCTGTTCATACGGACCAGGCAGCAGATGTCCGACAACCAGAAGCAGATTTCTGACGCCATCGCAGCAGCCAGCATCGTGACCAACGGCACAGGAGTGGAAAACGCCTCGCTGGGCGTCTTGGGACTGGCCATCCCTCAGCTCAACGACTTCCTGGTCAACTGTCAGCGCGAACACCGGAGCTACGACGAGATCCTCGCCATCATACAGGTAGAGTCTGGGGCGGGGGGGGGGGGGGGGCGCATCTGCCGAGCGTGAGCCGGATAGAGAAGTGCCTGGAAGTGAAGAGGAGATGGAGATAGAGAATGAGAATATGTGAATTCACCGGATGAATGAATTGTCCTGAGGACGGAGGAAACCTGAGACGGACGGAGGGACGGAAGGGAAGGAGGAGGGAAGGAGGAAGGAAGGAGGAGGGACTGATGATCAGTCACTGCAATGAATTGTTTCCTGTCTTTCAGAAATTTGAGCCCTCATCAAGCATGAGACAAATGGGTTGGATGTCATTCGAAGGCTTTGCGAGGTGGGCGAGAACATTTCAGAATAAAAGTCTGACTGACTGATTTCTCTGACAGATATTGCGGCGTAAACATCTCAGTGACTGTTCTCCACCCGTCCCTAGATTCCTGATGGATAAGGATAACTTGGCTTCTCGTATGGAGGAATCCCAGATGAACCCGGAGGAGCTGCAGTATCCCCTGTCCTACTACTACATCGAGTCTTCTCATAACACCTATCTAACTGGGCACCAGCTGAAAGGAGAGTCCTCTGTTGAGCTTTACAGTCAGGTACGAGAGCCCCTCCCCCTTTTGAGACCACTTCATGGACCCTTAACCCTTTAATGTCCTGCTCAACTGAGGGTGGAGCTCATTTTCAGTTTCGGTTTCCTATCGAGAAATGTGCCTGAAAGTGTTTAATGTGACCCGGTAGCACGTAAATGCAAAAGAGGAAGGGGCCGAGGACGGAGCCCTGAGTTTTCCTAAAACATGCTTTGCCAAAAAGGTTGAGATAATCTAATTCAAATGATTTTCCATGGAATGTCCGGATGATTTTATACGTCTGGACCTGTTTAAAAACACGCTCTAACAAAGAGTTTGTCATTTAAAGGTACATTTAGAGAGTGTGAGATATTAGATGAATGACCTAAAGAATAAAACAAACTAAAATTCCATTATTTTTTTCTTTTAAAGTCTGTTTTTTAACGTCTGTTTTTAAATGTTCCTCTCTGACCGTTTAATGTAACGTTTTCACACCAGGTGCTGCTGCAGGGCTGCAGGAGCGTGGAGTTGGACTGCTGGGATGGAGATGATGGAATGCCCGTCATTTATCACGGACACACTCTCACCACCAAGATACCATTTAAGGTGAGCGACCCGTAAACAATCAATCAGTGTCGGCGCCGTGTTCTGGTCGTTTCCACCAGAGTCTTCATCAAACACAAATGAACCGCTGTATGCTTCTATTTATATATATGTATATATATATATGTATTTATATAAATCCATTATTATTGGATTAAATCTATTTTGATGGACTTGCCTTGAAGCGCCCTCAGACTTGAATATCTCCCATGATCCTCCAGGATGTGGTGGAAGCAGTTAACCGGTCGGCATTTGTCAATTCAGACATGCCGGTGGTCCTGTCCATCGAGAACCACTGCTCCATACCGCAGCAACGCAAGATGGCTGAGATCTTCAAGGTAGGCCGGCAGACCTGAGTGAAATCCCATCAATCCTGATCTTCCTCATCGCTTATAAATCTTTTATAAGCACAAATGTCTTTGGTCTGTTTTTCTGCACCAACTGACAGCCTTCAAACCGGAGGCCTGATCTTCATCCTGCGACTCTCGTCTTCTTTCTCTAAAAGCTGCACATTTCTGGGCATGACGAAGGCAACATGTTGGGAAATCATCCGGCTTTGATCTAAAAAAAAACGTTCCATCATCCCGGACTCCCCAGTGAGGGACTTCTGAGGGTCTTGATGAAGATGAAGCCTTTCATGTCCAGATAGCCTCTGGCTAGCTTGCGCCGCTAAAGGCTTGTTTATTTGTTGTCTTCTCTCTTGATAGAAGGACTTTCTTGACTTTCCTCTCCCACTCTCCTGTCACTCATCGATTTACTGATGCTTGCTCGAATCTTTCTTCTCCAGACGGTGATCGGGGAACGTCTGGTGACGCGTTTCCTCTGTGAGAGTGACTTCAGCGACGACCCTCACCTGCCGTCGCCGCTGCAGCTGCGCGGGAAGATTCTCCTCAAGAACAAGAAGCTGAAAGCTCACCAGGCCTCGGTGGACATCCTCAAACAGAAGGTGCAGCAGAAAATAACCATTTAAGCCGCTCAGGGTTCGCTAATAATCTATTTCAGTCTAGGAGAAAGGCTAAAGTCTTTTAGCATGAACGTTTTTCACAATTCCCTGTCTAATATGGATATGTCCATAAAAACATCTACAAGCTGCTCCTTCAAAAAAAGATTTATTCAAATTTCTCATTGAATACTTTTACATTTTACAAGATTTTCATTTGAACGCATCTCCATGACGTCACAATCCTGCTTGTTACTGAATAGACATCGAAGGCATCATCCAAAGAATCTCAACGCGCCGCGCCGCTGACGGCTACGTTAGCGAGCCCTCCTGCCGATGCTAACAGGAAACATTAGTTTGATTGAATATTTAATATCACACTTTAACACCAGAGTCGCTTTTTAAGGAATAAAATAAGGCAAGGTAACTTTATTTATCTAACACGAACATTATAAACAAAATTAAGACAAAATTAGACACATTTAGAAAAGCAACATTAAGAAAGATTGGGAAAAAATCGATAAATGTTTTTTTTAAACAGGCTAAAGAATTGAAGCTAGATTAGAAGAAAATCAACCGTTTAAGACTTTTCAATCTCCGACATAATTCAGTGTTCACCAGGACAGTATTGTAAGAGGAGACACAGAAATTAAAATAGTTTTAAAAATGTAATAAAAGGCGGCGGCAAGTAAGAGGGTCTCAAAAGGGGCGTGGCCAGGCGTAACTGAGTTCACCAACACGCCCACCAGAGACGTCATGCCTCTCTCTCTCTCTCTCTCTCTCTCTGATACCAGAAAACATCCTGTGAGCACTTCATTCACTTAAACGGAAATTTGATCAAATTACCAGTGATACTAGAATTTACATGCGCTGAAAAAAGATCAGATAAAAGAATCTCTCTCTCTCTGTCTTATTTATATATATAGATATATCTATAGATTAGTATAGTAGTAATTTAGTTTTTCTCAAACCCACTTTGTAGAACTTTGTTTTTATTGAAGAGTATTTTTCCCCCACAGGCCCACCAGCTCGCCCACATGCAGGCCCAGGCTAGCAACGGCTCACCGGGGGTCACTTCACCGGGCAACCATCCCAACGAAGAAGAGGAGGAGGAGGAAGACGAGTACGACTACGACTACGAGTCTTTATCAGACGGTAAGGAGAACTGCGAGCTGAAGAAAATACCAAAACTCACGCAAAAAAAACTCGACAACTGTAGAAGAAGTCAAAGTACTTCCTGTCTTATATTTTAGCCCTTTAATCCCTTTCTGTTCACACCTTTATCCTGTTTCTCTTTTTTGTTGCTGTAACACTTAAGTCTCTTTTTTATGTTGACACTCTTTCCCCTCCGTATTTTATCCCGCCTCTTTCCCACTTAGCTGACATCCTCACAGCCTCTACTGCCTCCTATGGCCTGGAAGGTAAATGCACGGCGCTGAGGCACCTCTCTGTCTACAGGTGTTTTCATCTGCTTTGGCTTTTGTGGCGCTACCCTCATCTATTTATCTGTATCATCCTGAAACGATCACGTTCATGTTGTTGACGTATATTTGTGAGGAAGATGTCGGTTCCTCGTTGAGATCGTTCTCGCTGTTGTTGTCCACGGCTGCAGAATAACCACAGAGGAAACACTTGTACGGAGAGGTGCACTAGTTTTCTGCATCGCTGCTGTCGACTGATTCCTGTCTGTGCACGCATGCTCAACCACCGGCTAGATATCTGCAGGGCGTCATCATCATGCTCGGCTGTACCACAACTATCCGGCCGGCACCGTCAGCACAAACCTAGAAATAATTCTATCTGTCCCGTTTAGCATTAAAAAAAACAAGAAACATTCAGGACGTTGTTTGAGATGTGACTGATGTTCCGACACCCGAGGGTGAACCATAATAATAGTAATTTCTAGTTTGATGTGATCTGTGATCGGCTGAGCAGCCTTACCATGAATGCATGAGCTACGGCTACAAACATCTCCCCAGCCTGGAAACTTTTCACCCGGAATGAAGAAAAAGGATAAAACTAGCAACAACGAACTTCATCAGACACCTCAGATTTAATCTCCCAGAGGACCGCAGCAAGTTTCAAGAGGCTAACGTTAGCAGAGCGGCTAAAGGTAGCGAGGGCTCGGATCCAGCCACGAGCCCCCTGTATGTATTTTGTGAATTATGGTCTTTAAAAAAGAAGTGAAGACTGTACTTTGTTAGCTCTTGTCTTCATAACGGTTTTAGGATCCCAACAGGACGCCATCAAAGTTTATTTATCTCTCCTTAATCGCTAACAGTGGGTGGTTTGAGCCGCCGGGAGTCTTTGTTATGATGTTCACTTGTTTTATCACCGTTGTCTAATTGCAATAACACAACAAGTGTCCTGAACTCCCGGCTCGCTGCAGCAGTTCTATTTTACTTGTGCCGCCTGCCAGTAGAAGCAACTCTAATCAAATAAATTTTGGTCGTTCCTTCATCCAAATGAATCTCCTCCTAACTTTGACTATTCCCATCCTGTAAACCGAGCTACGAGTGAGCGGAATCCATCTGTGACGTATTCGTGCCACCATGTGTCTTCATACATTTTTCAACGTTTGTCCGACACACAGAGAGGCCCCTACCTCTAAATCCACTCCTCTACCTCTAAATCCACTCCTCTACCTCTAAATCCACTCCTCTACCCCAAATCCACTCCTGTACCTCCAAATCAACTCCTTTACCTCTAAATCCACTCCCCTACCTCTAAATCCACTCCTGTACCTCCAAATCAACTCCTTTACCTCTAAATCCACTCCTCTACCCCAAATCCACTCCCCTACCTCTAAATCCACTCCTCTACCTCTAAATTCACTCCTCTACCTCTAAATACAAATCTACTCCTCTACCTCTAAATCCAGCCTCTTTCAAAGGACCTATAATCATGAATGGCACCAAATCTACAACCAACGATCCTTCTTTCTCACACAAACACATCCCCTCCCTTCCTCCTCCCCTCCATACTGTATTTTTCTGTGACCTCGCCGGTGGCCGGGCAGACTCATCAGGAAAACCAAACAAAGCCATCTGGTTTCTCAGGCCCTCCGCTGCCCCCCACACTAAACAGACCAGGGGAAAACCAGCCTGTCCCGCTCCCAGTCCCAGCGCTGCTCTCTCCTAAATCCTGCCCTCTTCTCGTCCCGGTCCCGTTTACGACTCCTAAACGTTTAAAAAAACAACAACGTTCTCCTTCAAAAACAACAACGTTCTCCTTCTCTAAACCTCAGAGCGCCGCCGTTCTAACGTTTACATGAACTTCCACCCTCTCCTGTTTGACGGTCACAATCTCATCCCGCTGATTTCTCCGGCTACCGTCCGCAGGATGACGTTTGGACTCGCCTCTGCTGCGAAACCCGATTGAAATGTCGGGCTTCTGCGTTTTGGGGTTGATGGGTTATACAGCGTTTGCGTTTTGTCGCGGCTCCTTCAGCACGGTGCCGCAACACAAATTTAACACATTTTAATTAAAGTCATATGTCTGCCACAGATATTCTTATTTATGCAAATTATGACTACAATCCCACATGAATAAATATCTTTTTTTTATACTTTCTTCTTTCAAGCGTGTATCTCAGTGTTTAGAATTTATCTTCACTCACATACAATTAGTTTTTTTTCTAAATTACTCAAAAAAAAACAAAAATTACATCAATCAATATCTCAGATAGTGAATCAGAAAATGAAGAAAAAAGGTAAAATTGCACAAAAAAACATTTATTTTTGATACTATCCCTACAAACATGTGTTCGAAACATTTCTCCGTTTATGTCCACATATATTCTTAATTATAGAAATATATAACTACATTCCCACATGGATGAATATTCTCTAGAGGAGAGGTTTGTTCGGGCGTGCTGGCTTTGATTGGCAGGTGTCTCAACCATAATCATGTGTTTGTGTCAGTTTCAGCTAACATTCTGTCTTCAGAGTCACTCACCACTAAATCAGTTTGTCCTAAAGTTTGTTTTTAAACTTGTGTTAAACGTTTGCAGAAAGTTCAAAAACCTTGTTTTGTTTTTATTGGCGAGTCCATTCTGCCGGTGCGCTTCTATAATTTACTGCGTTTTCCACGTAGATAACATCCTTGAGGACAAACCAGAGATGAAGAGCTCGGCAGACAAAGAAGAGCAGCCTGTCGATGAAGCACCCAAGAGGATGAAGAAGTCCGACAGCGCCACACAGAGCAAAGGGAAGGTAAGTTCTGCAGAACTAAACTTATCAAACTGGACCACTTAAAAAGACTTTTTTCTTTTAGCTTCTCTTAACCAGTGAAGCTTCTAGCTTCAGTCTGGATCTATAGACCTACGTGAGAAAGATACTGAAATAAAGATTTAGAGCTGTCAAACTCTGTCCCAGAGTTTAATCTCACGTATAATGACAATCTATCCTGAGTTTATTTAAACATATATAGAGTTCTGAACAAACCAGGGAATAGAAAATGGTCATCATTGTGTTTATACGAAGGATATCGGCAAAAAGGAAGTTTAAACGAGCCTCGGTGAAAGTCTGGGCGGATTTAGTCTTATATTTCTTCCGTTACAATAAAACAGTAAAAGTAGTCTGTTGCTCCTCGTGTCTGTTCCTGCGGTCAGGAGCAGCTGCTCCTCAGAGAACAGTCAGGTGGATTTCACATTAAATGTAAGCAACGTCATGTGTTTTCTTGTTTTTGACTGAACAGCACCGCTTTAACCGCGTTAAAGTTGACCCATTTCGCCAGTCAATTAGAAATGTTTACGAATACGTTTATTATTTAGCGTTAACTTTTCTTTTTCCGTCTGTATCCCCTCCCAAATCTACGGGAGCATCTCTTCTGAGGATGGGCTCAAAGTTTTTAGAGCGACTGGATAAACGCTGATATCTGATAACAGTTCTGGATTGAGGTGCCGGCTAGGGCAGTGCATTCTGGGAATCGTAGTATCTGTGGTGTTTGTTCTGTGCAGAGTTTGACACGTGTGATTTAGAGCCTCTGTCGCTCCGTGTGTCGACTGAATCAGTGCCGTGCCTCAAAGTAACCAGACTGTCTCTGTCCCGGCGCCTGAAGGTCTTTGACATGGAGCTCGGCGAGGAGTTCTACCTTCCTCAGAACAAGAAGGAGAGTCGGCAGATTGCCCAGGAACTGTCTGACCTCATCATCTACTGCCAGGCCGTCAAATTCCCCGGTAGAGAATATTTTTCATCTTCCAGCTTCCTTTCTCCTTTTTTCCTTTCTTTTCAATAATTTCACTCATAGATTCTTCTTCACATCCTCTCTTCCTCCCTCTCCTCTTCGTCTTCCTACATTATATCACCTCCTTATTTCCTGCCCGTCCATGTCTTAGATTTAAGCGCTGCGACCTTCCCCCTTGTTTTGGACAGAAGATATTTCTTGTCCCAGTGTTAGTCTTCCTCTCCCACACAGGACCCCCGCTGAGCCCACCGATCCCTTCCTTCCTCATGGGAAAGACCGACTCTTCATCTGTAAGAGCGCCGTGAATTACCGTAGATTCAGGAGACGTTTATGGGACGTGTAGTTAGTCCTCAGATCTGACCTGGGGTCTGTGATAAATATCATCCTCTTCCTCTGACGGTTCTAACCTTTTAGCTAAAAGATCGATGAGTCGACATTCCAATCATTTCAATGAGAATGTTTCTTAGACCTTATTGTTGCCTTTTCTTTTACTGGGATCCATCTGCATTCCTCGCCGTCATTGATCCTCCACATTTGGACCTCCTCCTTCCTCCCTGTCCTCGTCAGTCCTCTCTTCTTCGCATGACTTTTGCCCTTCTAAACCTCTCTGTGTTTCCACTGGGTATTTTATTTGTTTGTTTCCAGGGATCTGAGGTCTGAGAGACACAGACAGGAGAGACAGAGACAGACAGGAGAGACAGAGACAGACAGGAGAGACAGAGACAGACAGGAGAGACAGAGACATAGAGGAGAGACAGAGACACAGAGGAGACACAGAGACATAGAGGAGAGACAGAGACATAGAGGAGAGACAGAGACATAGAGGAGAGACAGAGACAGACAGACAGGAGAGACAGAGACAGACAGACAGGAGAGACAGAGACAGACAGACAGGAGAGACAGAGACATAGACACGACAGGAGAGACATAGATAGACAGGGGAGACAGAGACGGGCGGACAGAAGTCTGGTTACTTCTGTCTGTCTGTCTGAGGAGCTGAAGACAGGAAACATCACAATCGTCTTACAATAATACCCTCATTATCCAGAAAAGGCAAAATAACTGAAATTAGATTTTACGCCAACTGGAAGAATAAACTGTATTTAATGACTTGCGTTTAATAAAATCAGTTGCATCAAACAAACGCGATCTTACCAAAGAGGAGTGGAATCATCTGCTGCTCATTGTATCCCCGGAGAAGACGGGGATGTTATGCAATCACCTTCAACGTGTCCGCCGAAAATCCATCGCGTTAGCGCGATAACTCCAAAACTGTTTCTTGGATCCTTTTCAAATTTTGGGAAAGATTGGTTGTATATTTTTGACACTAAAGTTTATGGGGCCATAAATTCTGGGGCATCTATTTTGTTAAAATCCGTTGAATGTGAATTGGAATGGACTCTATCTACGACGTACACGAGATCTATCTCGTCGTGTTTTACTTTAATACTTCATGTTTTACTCACTAGGGCAAACTTTTTACTGAAAAAAAATGTTTTACTGACTTCCCAGCTTTCGGTCCATTTTAGTCAAAAATTCAGTTCAATTCAATTTAAGGGGTTCAATCAGGGGGATTGGGGACTTTTGGGGGATATTACCTTGGTGGTGGTCTAGTTTTAACACTATCTTATTTCAAATAAGGTATAACTCAAAGTCGGTGCTCTCCGCTCCAAACCTCCGGGTTCAGTTTGTGGAATAATGATTTCTGGGAGGGAAAAGAACAACCTTGTTTTTTTTGTGCACAGGAAGTGGGATCACGTAGAGAGAATGGTTCCTGGGTGGGGCGTCCAGACCAGACCAGCTCCATTATTGACCACTCTCCTCTGTCTGTGTTGGACCCCAGGTCTGTCCACTCTGTCTCCTGCTGGCTCCGGCAGAGCGAAGGACCGGGGGAAGAGCAGGAAGTCCATATTTGGCACAGCTCCCACTCGCTGCAGCACAACGGGGGAGGTCACGACCCAGAGTCGCACCCCAGGGAAAGGTCAATATGAGTGTGTGAAAAGGAGGAGATAGTTCTATATTTATTTAGTGTTTGATTTATGGGTTATTCAGCCATTAAAAACAATCATGAGTGGAAAAGAGTGGCTGTCTGAGGATTTGACTTTAACGTGAAAACGCAGGAATCTGGAACGGTTTGGATCCAGAGACGCTGATTAAAAGGAAATGAACCGACTGTGAAGGATTAAATTCAATAAGGAGCGAAAGAAATGTTCTTTAACAAATCAAACACAACAGTTTGAGTCATCGACACATTTTGTAGGTGATTTTAGTACGAAGCCAATCCTTGCTGTTGTGATCGGAGTCGTCCAGCAGATAAAGTAAATGTGTAATAAAACGTTAATTACGATGTTAAATCCTCCTTGGTGCTCAGAGCCGCTCACACCGAGTTGTCTTCAAACATCTCCTCCCTCCAGGCGGCGGCGAGCGACTGAGCTGGGAGGAGCAGCAGACGTCTCCCGTCCTGAACCCGCCCACCTCCCTGAGCGCCATCATCCGCACGCCCAAGTGTTACCACATCTCCTCCGTCAACGAGAACGCCGCCAAGCGACTGTGCCGGCGGTACTCCCAGAAGCTGATCCAGCACACGGCGTGCCAGCTGCTCCGGACTTACCCGGCGGCCACCAGGATCGACTCCACAAACCCGAACCCGCTGCTCTTCTGGCTGCACGGCATCCAGCTGGTGGCGCTGAACTACCAGACGGACGGTGAGGACGAGACGCCGCTACTTCCTGTGAATATGGAAATGTTACATGGTACCAACAGTCCAAGGGTCCGACCCGTCTTCCTCCTGCTGTTGTAGTTCTGCAGGATCGTGTTCAGTTTCCCAACTTTACTTCTAGTTCAGCCCACAGAACCAATTCTTCCACAGGGTATAAAAAAAAGTTTCACGCAGACGTTGTTGAAGCTCTGCAGGACGAGGAGCGAGATGAACGCCAGACAATTACAGATGAAACCGACCCGTTTGGGTTTGTGGTTTAGAAGGTTCCCCGCTGCTTAACTTTCCCTTATTTCTCATGTTTTTCCCTTAATATTACGAAATCTCATTTTTTAAATTTTTTGATTCGAAATTCTGTCAGCTTGAGAATCGAGTTATGTGGAAAGAACTCTTGGGTTCGGGACCCGATTGTCTTTCATAGCTCTTTTCCCTCTGCAGGTGGACAAGAGGTCTTTCCTTAGAAGCTATCGTTGATCCATGATCGTTCTTTTTACCTCAATCCCTCTTTGTTTCTTTCTCAGATCTGCCCATGCAGTTGAACGCAGCCTTGTTTGAGGCCAACGGTGGCTGTGGCTACGTCCTGAAGCCGGCGGTTCTGTGGGACCGTAGCTGTCCGCTCTATCAGCAGTTCTACCCGATGGAGAGAGACGTGGAGATAATGAGCCCGGCCGTCTATTCCCTCACTGTGAGTAACTCTGTCCTTACGGGGGTCTCCTCCTCCAGCATCCCGCCTGTTCACATTATTTGATCTACTTCTTTATTGAGTCGGATCCAATCACAGCCTCTCATTTAGAAGACCCGGTTCCTGACGTCTCACGGAGATAAAACCTTTCATCTGGATTTTTCTATACTGTAGATCATATTTGCATCGACACTATTATTGCCAACTAAAACACACATTTGTAGGGACTCATATTATTATTTATGTTTATGCTGTCCGTGTTTGATTTAGAGGTTCTGAACATCACCTAGTGGTGGTTTCATGCCTGACAAGTCCCTTTGGTATAGAAAAATGTTTATTGTGATGGTAAGTCAGAAATTTAGCACCAGCTATATAAATCCCCCATTGGTTCCATAGACAGGTGGTGGCGACGGCTGATGAAACCGTGTAGGCATGGGGAGATAAGTAGCCGCAGTAAATAAAGAAATGAAAAGTCCGGGGTATCATTTAAGCATACAAAAATGTATTTATATACCCTTAATTCATAAAAGAAAGGGAAAGGGCGAGAGAGAGGCTTTGACTTTGAACATCAAAGAGATTTTGAGGACAACAGTATGAGGGTCAGTGAGGTCACATGACTGCAGCCATCAAGCTTCAAATTCCGAACCAGAGGACATTCCTGAACGCCCACTCTTCTCCATGTTGTTGGTCAGTTTGTGGAATGCATGTTCCTCTCTCAATGGGCGTGGTTCAGAATAGAAACAACATGAAGATCACTATTATACTATTTATACTATACAGGGAGAGTTCTGTGACTCGCGTTCAGAACCATGCGGTGAATCGGCGCTAATCTCCTCTGAGTGTTGTAACTTACCTGGTGTCATGTGACTAATGACTCATCACATCTCTCAGATTGTGTCCGGTCAGAACGTCTGTCCAGGGAACAGCGCCGGCAGCCCCTGCCTGGAGGTGGACGTTCTGGGCATGCCCGTCGACAGCTGCCACTTCCGCACCAAACCGATCCACCGGAACACCCTCAACCCAATGTGGAGCGAACACTTCCAGTTCACCGTTCACTTTGAGGAGATGTGCTTCCTGCGCTTCGCCGTTGTTGAGAACAACAGTTCCCAGACTACTGCTCAGAGGACTCTGCCTCTGAAGGCCCTCAAGCCAGGTCCAATATGAAACCACAAGCTCTGCTGTTTTTAAAGAAAATATATATGAATATTTGACTGACGCAGGGAAAAGAACATAGTTTCTGCGTTTTCATTACGTACATTTGGGTTTCAGGTTATAGACACGTCCAGCTGAGGACGCAACACAACGAAGCCCTGGAGGTGTCCAGCTTGTTCATCTACAGCCGCAGAACAGAGGAAGGTCCCACAGGGGGCGCTACGACCTCATCGCTGGTGAGCCGATAGTCCATCCTGCATCTCCAGAACTCTTTTCAGACGTAGTAAAACCTCTTGACATTTTTCTTCTACACGGGTCAGGTTCTGAAAGAGGGACTTTTTATTCGTAGTTTAAAATAAATAAGCTGCATCATTAAATATAACCGTTATCAGAGACCTGACGTTTGCCAAACTGAGTTATTTGATTATAAGTTCCGTTTGTAAACAGCTTATAAATCATTTATAAATCCGGTACCAATAGTTCTGGTGTGGTATTGGTATTCCTTCACTGAAAAAGGCCCACGGTAACATAAATAATATGATGTCGGTTCCCTGCAGCGAGAAGCATCATGAGGATATGAGTGGTTCTGATCTGGTTCTGGTTCCTCTGCTGCTCTCACAGTTGTTCAGCTCCAAGGAGAATTGGGTTTCGCGGCAGCACAGGGTGACGGTGTACGGCGCTCCGGGTCCTGAGCCCTTCACCGTGTTCTGTGTCACGGAGCAGACGACAGCCAAACAGCTGCTGGACACGGTGAGCTCCGAAGGACTCGTCTTCCTCAGTCTCCGTCCAACATCTGGAAACCCTTCATCACGTAAAAGTGTCTCTGCCCCTCAGGTCGTAGCGAGCGCAGGAAACCCGTCCGAGTACTTCCTGTGCGAAGACAAGGTTCCTCTGCTGAAGGAGCGCAGTGAGGTGAAGCGCTGCGCTCAGTGTCGCCCCCTAGCGCCGGAGGAGGAGGTGGTCAGACTGGTGTCCAGCTGGACCACTGAGGAGGGCTACGTGGGCCGGATCTGCCTCAAGAGCAAAGAGGAGGTAGTGAATCTGTGGAAGTCGTGAGATGAAGAGTTCTCTCAGGGTTTTTGTTTTTTACTGACTTCAATCCGCCTCATTATTATCAATATGTTCCTCTTGGTACCGGTCATAAATCACCAGAACCTGTTACTAAGATGATGTTCTGGCCCGTGTGAACTATTATCTAGGCGATGGCGCCCCCGTGTGGCCGCCTCCTCTGCCTCAGTCAAACCGACACCACTCATAGAAATGTTATTGAAACATTCGGACTTCACTCTTACTGACTAGTTTTGTTCTTGCAGAACCTAAATGAGAAGAACCTGGTGCTGGAGGGAGAGGAGGAGGTGACAGTGGGAGGTAAAGAGGGAGGAGGAGCAGCACCAGAGGACGACATGTTCTTCGTCCAAATCCACGAAGTGTCGCCGGAGCAGCCTCACACGGTGATCAAGGCGCCGCGCTACAGCACTGCTCAGGACATCATACAGCAGGTGAGGGGCGTCGACCCTCACGCCGCAGCATCTCTACAACACGCCTTCAGAGTAGTCTGATTACTTTCTCCTCCTTCTTTGCTGTCCGGACCAGACCTTGACGAAGGCCAAGTATTCCTACAGCATCCTCTCCAACCCCAGCCCGTGTGACTACGTCCTGATGGAGGAAGTGACCAAGGAGGCCGGTTCTAAGAAATCCTCCGCCGCCAGGCCGCTGCAGCGGGTGCTGCTGGATCACGAGTGCGTCTACCAGGCCCAGAGCCGATGGCGCGGCGCCGGAAAGTTCATCCTTAAACTCAAAGAGCAGGTAGCCCGAAACACGCTGGTTGTTTCACAGCGCTAGAGACGTGGGTTTTATTCTTTTAACCGTCATTTTGTAAAACGATGACATCATCAACTCCTTCCTGGTTTGTCCGTGTTTAACGTCCCAACCTTCATGTTTGGTTTTAACTTTATATGTTGTATGTCTGCTGACAATAAAAGTGTTTAAATGAGCTGCCTTGTTCTAAATATATTTATCAACACATGAAGAAAACCTGCATGTTTATTTTTTGTGAAGTTTAGTCTATTTAAAAAACAAAACAAAAAAAAACCTTAAGACTGAAGACAAGAAACTGATGCTGGATCATTTCGGACCCCCGTCTTTTACTGACCCGAGTCTCTGTCCTCAGGCGGTGCGGGAGGACAAAAAGAAAGTGACCTCCTTCGCCAGCGAGCTGAAGAAACTGACCAGTCGGAGCCGCAGCATGACGACTGGCGGCGGCGGCGGCGTGGAAGGTCCGGTCCAGAGTAAGGATGATAGAGCTGCATGCTGTGTGGCTCTGACAGAGCTGCAGGAGTGAAGCTCACTCTGCCTGCTGTCTGTGCATGGAAGCATCAGAGGTACCGTATGTCGTCTCTAACACCTAACACCACAGAGTCTCACTCTTACACGGATCACTCAGAACCTCCTCGTCGTTCTGGACTCTCAACAGGAGACGCACATTTTCAAAAGGAAGAACTAAACGGCAATCTGGGTCAAATTCTGCTAGTTTAGTGAAAAGGATTGAACGAGAAGAAAATTGAGGTCCAAGAGATTTTTTCTGTTTTGGGGTCCGACTTAACTTCCATAGTCACTTAAAAAATACTGAGAAGAACTTTTCTTCTTCAATGACACCAGAGAGTCTCCGTACAGAACTTTTGTTTGTGTGTTCTGTAAATGAAACGGATGAGTTCAGGACCGCGTGGGTTCTAATGCGTGCGGTCCAGAACTCATGGGTCGTTAGTGACTAAAGGAATAAGATGATCCGTACAAACGGCGAGTAAACTCTTCTCAGCATGCAGCCCAGTGAAGATGTCCCCACCTCCTCATAATCTAACACTGGGCCCGGTAACGTTTGATCAGGGTTCTGGTGTGATAACCACCATCGCGAGAACACTAGACGTTGTACCAGGTTCCTTCAAAGTCCTCAAGTCCTCCTCTGTGGTGTCCCGCAGGGTCTCCGTCTACAGCTGCAGGTCTGAAGGCGTGGGTGGCGGAGGGCAGGGTGGGGGCCGGAAGGCTCCTGCAGGCCTCCTTATCCTCCTCGTTGAAGGAGCAGCTCCACCCTATCCTCCTGCCCGCGTTCTCTCTGACCCCTCCGGCCTGGAAGCTCCGCCTCCTCAGGAACTGGAAGATCCACAAATGAATCCGCAGAGGGAGAAGATCCGATCTCCACTCAAAGGATTCCAGAGTTTCACTGAGGGGGTCCTACGCACCTTGGAATTCTGGGATATTCTGACGTGCCGAAGGAGTCTGATCCGGCCTCGTCTTCGCTCAGCAAGTGGTCCGAGCCCCGATGAAGGGTCCGGACGAGAGGCCCGTTTCTTTGATGGAGAGGAGTTTTTTTTTTTTTTAAATTGAAACCCAGAATTTCGTTAGACGGGTCATGTGAGCAGGTGGCTGCGTCTCATTGGTCGCTCCCGTCATCAGTGATCAGGAACAAAAGAAGAATCTCCCACCGACGTAAAGGCCGAGTCATTTATTTAAGAAGGTCGTTTGTCTTTAGTTTGATCCAGGATCATTCAAACATGGAGGTTATGGAGGGGGGGGGTTCTGAACAGCTGGTTTGTTTGGTTCTTATTGTTCCAGGTTCTCAGTACTGTAAGGTCCGCGGCGACAACAGAGTTTTTCTTGGACGCTACTGTCTCCGCCCTAAAGGTGATTTTTAACGGCGTTTTAAGGCGGTGCAGGCGCGGCATGTTGTCGACGGTGGCGCCAAACTATATCGCCTTAAAACGACGCAGCACTGCCTTCTAACCTTCGGTGGTTTAGTAGCTGTATATCTGAGGAAGAGCCGTGGCTTCGCTTCATAAAGGATCTTATTTCTGTGATTGAATGTTTTCTGTAAGTAGATCATTTAAACAGAAACACGTTAAACGGCGCTTTAATACACTTAGAAGTGTTATTCTAATGTGATTTAAAACACTTTTACCGTAACGGTGATGAATATTTAAAGTGAATTCCATCCATTAGCGTAGAAAAATGATTTCAGCCCTAAGATCTTTTTGGAGCAGCAGCCTCGTCTTCCTCAAACAGAATTTTGCACATTTGTTTTATTTTACCGTCGGAGTGTTTCTATGTTACTCTCTGACAAACTAAATGTTTTAATTATTATTATCATGAACTGAATTTTGGGGAAAAGAAAAGTTAATGTTTGTTTGGGTTTTCTTTTTTCTATAATTATTTGTGAAATTGGAACAGAATGAATTTCATTTATTTTGTCTAGTCCTTCATTTTGAACGCTGTATCTTTATTGGATGAATGATTAGGACTTTTCTTTATTTGTCCTTCCTGCTCGCTTTCAGAATTGACTAAAATAACCTGGGGCCACTTTTTCTCTCTCTCTCTCTAAATAAAACAGTGTTTTTATTTTTATTTATAGATCCATCTGCTGCGTCAGTAAAGTAGAATCGTTTGGAGTGAAGATTAAATTCTGCTGTTAGTGAATAAATCATATTTAACATAAAATCTGACACGACTTACAGAACTCCAAATGTACGGAGGAGGATTACGGCCGCGTGAAAACATTTTTCGGAACTCTGATTTTATTTCCCAGAATTGGGCTACATGATCTAATTTTATGGAATTCTGAGACTAAAATCAGAATTCCAAATACCCCTAATCCTCTTCCATAAAAATACATTATATATATACAAAAAATGTCTATTTTAAGGGATATCTGCCAGAAGTAGATACGCTACAAAAACAGGGTTCTGTTTTTTTTTTTATCTTTGTTTTGCTCAGTACCAAGTGATGATGTTTGACTTTTAGTGCAATAGTGAGGTTCTGTGACTTTCAGGCTTTAACCCCTGACCTTTCTAACTGATGATCTGTCGTTAATGGTGAAGCATTCGATTAGATCATGATGCAAGAAACAACAACTCCACGATAATGAGGCTGATGGCTTTAGTGGTCGCGTTAATCCGTTTATCCATTCCGACATGAGGAACAGCTCCGATTTCATAAAATGATTCTTTACAGCCACCGTGCTGGATTAAAGTTCTGTGGACCTGCACAGAAAGGTACGGAAGCACTTTGCTGCCAGAGAAACAGTTTCGTGTTTTAACTTTATCATTTCCACACGTGAAAAGAGTCACTTTTTAAAGAATGTTCTGGCGTGACAGCTCAGAGTTTCCGTAGGCGGGTAATCCAGTCCAGCAGAGCCGCGTTCCTTGTTTTCCTTCTTTCTGACACATAGACCTCATCTCTGAATGTAAGATTTCTTAACATGTTCAACCCGTTTGGATGTTATTTATTTCAATGTGAAGCCCTGGTTGGCAAGAATATTGTTGTTGTTGATGTATCATTTCTTGTAAGTAGTGTCTTTGTATTTATTTGGAGGCGTAAGAGGAGAAACTTTACTGCATGTGTAAAACATAGCGTTCGTGTTATTCCGCGGCACACGAGCATCTTAATGCCTTTTATTTGGTGAGATTTCATGATGTTGCCGTTTTAGTCTTTGTATCCGCTGAATATGAACCGCTGTGTGTTAGACGGTGTCTTTATTCCCACGCCGCCAACCCTTAAACCCCCCCCCCCCGTCTGTGTCACAGCGTGGCCGTCAAGTGAACATTGGTCTATTTACTTGAATTTTGAAGCGGATGTGAATCGTTGGAGTTGTTCTATAGTACAATAAAAAAGAAGAATATAATGAAGTTCAGTGTTTTTCTTCTACCACTCAGAGATAATTAGTCGTACTTTGTATTTAACGTCTTGTTCGACTCGAGGATGAGGTCACATGTCATTAACATCATACGGTTTAATCCTATGATGAGTCACAACCCGGGTTAAAGATATCTCAGTGTGGTTCTCTAACATGATGATGTAAAATGAATATCCTCCCAGCCTATTACCCTATTTTAGTTTTTTTTAGTGTGAAGGGAAAGAAGATCTATAAGCGAGAAGGAAGAAACGGTTTATAGGTTCCATATTATTTTAATCAAATTACGAAAAACGACTTACAGTAACTTAAATAGTTTGAGGTTTACTCAAAGATGTGGGTCCTATAAATATCAAGATTATGGATCAGAACCAGATAGAACTACATCTCACAGATTCCTCCTTTTATTATGTAAGTAATCCTGCTAACAAACGGTGGAGATGAGAATAAGGGAGTTGACATGACGTCATTCGTGTTTGTACTATCAGAACTGACACATAACCGGGTTTTTAACCGGTGCATGAAAGAACAGGAACATCATTTCTGCCACTAATAAAATTTTTTGTGCCTGTGCGGTAAATTAACGAACCGAAACATTCCACCTCCTCCTCCGATACATCGCAGCCGACTCAGGAACCAGTGACATAATCAGCTCATTTAGTTGAATCAATAGCCGCGGCTCAGGCGATCTCTTCCCTCCAGAACCGCTGTAAAACATTTCTCCCTGCTATATAGTCCACTAATTCCGGGTAATAAGGAGCGATCACTTCCAAATCTCTCCACCGGTGTCGAACCCTCCATCGAGCTCCGTAATCCAAAATGATGATGTCATCACATTTAAGTGTGAGAAGTTTTAAAAGCGGGTAATAATGCCGCTTCTGTCAGACTTCCAACAAAAGGATTTACCGTAACGGAGCTCACAACTTAAAAGTTCTCACACACCTTCATCGCTGCGGTTCTGCTCCGTGTTTGGATCTCTTGGGGATCTGCTGATGATGAGGGGAATTTCAAATATCCTCTTCAGTCTGAAATGTGTCAAAAATATTTACTTTATCCACAGTAGAAAAACCGAATACTGTCTGCAGCGGGACTGAGGTCAAAGGTTATCTGCCTGCCCTGAGCAGCAGCATGGTATATCTAGACGCTGGTGGTGGCGGCTGATCACTCCGCTTACACCTATGAATGATGGTTTTGGTAGATTTGTGACACTTCGAGGAACATAAATTGCAAAATGTTGGTTTTAATGAACTCAAAAAGATTCAAATGCTGCTTTAAGTCAACATTTTAAAATGGGAAGATATTCTGAAGACATTTTTACGTTTTCACAACTTATTCCAAATACTTGATCTGTGCATTTGGTATCAAGTTCTCAAAAATAAAGCCTCTTTCAAGTGTCTTAGAAGTACCAGTTACATCGTTTGAAAACAATATAACGTTGCTTTTTAAACAACTTGAAATTTTCTGAGTTTGAGAAAAATATAGGAACGCCAAAAGTTATGAAATATTTTGTAGTTAAATATAAATTTCTAATTTGCACATTACGTTTAAGTCTTGAATGACGGAAAAATGGCTCTTTTACTGTAACTTAAAGTTCTCCCGTAAAGAAAACTCAAACTAAGATCAAAGGCTTTTCAATTTCAATTACCACTTGGAGCTTTTATGCTAAGCTAAGCTAGCTAGCTTCCATAACATTAAAACCATTAGAGTAGCATCAATCCTCTCAAGTGATGACAAGACATTACAAAAAAGGAATAACTGAGAAGAAGTTCATTCAAAGGAACATTAGAGGAACATCTCACCGTGGTACCGTTCTGCCGGGTCTGCCGGACATCAACTCCAAACTCCCGTCAATGCATGAAATACTTTTATTTGGATAATGTTTGCCAAGCACCTTGACAACGATAAAAAAAGCAAGTTGGAACGATACAAGACTTCATGTGTGGATGCAAAGTGTCGGGCAGATTCAAGTGGACCAGCGCCGGCGGTCCAGACGCCGAATGAAACGGGTGGTTCATCACAGAGACACGAGGATGATGAAATAACTTTTCCTTAAGTCCCGCTCCTGATCTCTTAGCAAAGTAGAAATATAGTAACTCCTCTCCTTTCAGGTCCGGTTTTTCAACGCTGTGTCCGTTCTGACGTCAGCGGCGCTGAAGGGCTGACCCGACATGACTGAACCAATCAGATGCCGGGTTACTCTTTTCTTTTGAGTATTTTTTTAATCATTTGAACAGAAATTAAATCTTTTTAGCTCATTTGTGATCTTCGTGAAAATTTGGTTTGAACACCAGGATAGGATGATTCACGTTTGAGCAGCGCGACGATTCATTCGGACGCGACGCATCGGAACCGGCACCAGTCAGAGTTTGGTCATGGGTATGTGAAGACTGTTCCACGGGCCCATCCACAGTTCCTCCTCGTCCGACTGGGTTCTGTCGCTCGGGCATTCCGACGGCCCCCTCCTATCGCGACCGCCGTCGTCGCTGTCTACCTTTGACTCTCTCTCACCGTCTTTTAACTCCACCCTCTCCGCCGGGTTCTGAGGCCGCTCCGAGCCGACCAGCGCCGCTTTGAGCAGGTTCGATTTGGACGCCGCTCCGTCCGAACCCGAGTTGCTGCTTGATTCTATAGAAACACCGGACCGTCCCGATTTCACCCCGTTTGGCGTTTTATTGTCCGGGTTGGTGAAGGAGGAGGTTGCGGAGGCGGCCCCCCCTGAACTGTTGAAGGTGTGCGGCGTGTTGCACCCAATGTTTGTTCTGGGGCTGTTCAGGGGCGCCCGCTCCTCCAGTGTGGCGGCCATTTTGTCCAGTTTTTTAAAGTGCTTGGTGAGCCGGGAGCTGAAGACGGGGGAGGGGAGCTTGAGGTTGGTCTTGGCGGTGGCGTGCGGCGGACCCGCGGCGTTCACCGAGCGTCTGGTTCGGACGATGGAGCCGTTCTGGGCCACGTACACGCCGCCGTTAACGTTAGTGTGGGCGGAGGGTAAGCGGCTGCGTTGGATCTCAGGGACGCTGTCCTCGCCGGTGGAGCTGGTCTCATATTCTGGATCCAGGACCAACTTAATCCGACGTCTCCTGCTGCCGGGCTGGAGACAAAAAAAAGAGAGAGTTGAACATCTGTGAACTTATAAAAAGAAAGTTTGGATGTTTAATGACGGACGGCGATAATAAATCAATCAAATAAAATCACTGAAAAACATAACAGGAAGGAAGTCAAACAGGAAGTTCAAGTTAGGCGCGAAAAACAATCTTGTTATGAACGCGGTCATTACAGACAGCAAAGGTATGTCCCCGAAAAGCCCCCAATCCCCTGAGTTGTACCATTAATGAGTAGTAGACTCACTAGTCCTCCTCTTCACGGATCCAAACCGTCTCAATCTGTCCTCTGCAACAACAGTGAGGGTTCTGTGGTACCAGAAACCGCTAGAACCAAAACACTAGAACCAAGGATATATCCTCAGAAAGACCCCAAACCTCCTGCATTTTACAAGCAGTTCCCCCGATTTAACTCCTCAAATTAAACTTGACTCATAAATAATGTGGAATTGATTCCAATTATCTCTGATTGTTTTCTAATATCACGAACAGAACAAACTCCTGACACGGGACTTTTTATAGTGACACCAACTAAATGGGTCCATGAAACGGATGAGACGAGCAGAACCACTTCAAACTGTTATGCTTCTTATTTACCAGCTACATAATCAAAACCTCCACTGATGTCGTTGTTAGTGAAACGTGTTACTCATCGCTGCCATCTGGTGGAGGTAATGACATTAAGCAGGAGGGTTTTTACGAAGGTGCTGACAAATACATCGTAAACACGACGTATGTATTTTTGTACAGAGATGGACAATAGATGAGCCTTTAGTGGACAGTGTGATGATATATGTAGAAAATATAACCTGTAGTTTTGTCCATTTGTTTTGGGTAGCCGTTGTCTCTCTTTTCTCTTCCACTCAACGAGGAAGAAGAGGAAGAAGAAGACAAACTTTATTCCTTAGTTATGTACTGAGTGTTCATTAACTGTATTTTGGAGGCTGGTAAATGTGTGCAGCAGTCCCAATGCCAGAAAACAAGCTCCACCCACACCGCCTGGGGGATTCCCCGGGGCGCCGCCTCCCACTCTGACATCACGGATGACGACAGGGAATCCATATGAAGCGGCCAATCCCTGCTCGGCGCCAATCAACCTTCAGGATATAAACCGCCGTCGGACTACCAGCAGGACGGAGTATTCATTTACAAAAATAGAAATAATACGTCACGAGAAATAAGTTGTAATTTTACGAGAATAAAGTCGTAATCTTCTGTGTCACTAAGACAGTGTGTGTGTGTGTGTGTGTGTGTGTGTGTGTGTGTGTGTGTGTGTTTATGGGGCACACCACACCTTAAACAGAATTCGGGGTGCAAAGATTCACCCTCTTTAAAACTACGACTCTGTTCCCTTAAAATAAGATTTACTCTTAAAGGTGGTCCTAATACCCCTTCTTAAAGAAGACCGGTTCTTCAAGAAGACCGATTCTTCAAGAAGATTGTTCTTAAAGAAGACCGGTTCTTAAAGAAGACCGGTTCTTAAAGAAGACCGATTCTTAAAGAAGACTGGTTCTTAAAGAAGACCGATTCTTAAAGAAGACCGGTTCTTAAAGAAGACCGGTTCTTAAAGAAGACCGGTTCTTAAAGAAGACCGGTTCTTCAAGAAGACCGGTTCTTAAAGAAGACCGGTTCTTAAAGAAGACCGGTTCTTAAAGAAGACTGGTTCTTAAAGAAGACCGGTTCTTAAAGAAGACCGGTTCTTAAAGAAGATTGGTTCTTAAAGAAGACTGATTCTTAAAGAAGACTGATTCTTAAAGAAGACCGATTCTTAAAGAAGACCGGTTCTTAAAGAAGACCGGTTCTTAAAGAAGACCGGTTCTTAAAGAAGACTGGTTCTTAAAGAAGACCGGTTCTTAAAGAAGACTGATTCTTAAAGAAGACTGATTCTTAAAGAAGACCGGTTCTTAAAGAAGACCTGTTCTTAAAGAAGACCGGTTCTTAAAGAAGACCGGTTCTTAAAGAAGATTGGTTCTTAAAGAAGACTGATTCTTAAAGAAGACTGGTTCTGAAGGTGGCGAGACGTTTGACCAGCAGAGGCCAGGAGAGACAACATTTTCAAACTACTGACTATTTTCAAAAAGAGATGTGATGAAATGGTTTTGAATGTAAACTGGGTTTTGATTTGCATATGTTGAATGTAAATATTAAACGACCTGGAACATGATATGACTGCAAACCGCTTATTTATCAGATGGGAGCAAACGCTGCCGTCAGCAGAGATAAAACGTTTCAGGAGAATCAGAACTTTGATCAAGCAGGAGGAAAGGAGCTGAAGGTAGGAGACAAACACGCAGCAGGAGGTCTGAAAGAGAAGACTGAACTCCTCTGCAGCTGAATCTCAGCAAACAAGAGAAAAGGAGGAAGGAGACGGACATAAATCCCACCCAGGTAAAGACTCCACACATCTTCATCATCGTCTTACTCAGTTGGAGAGGGTTTAAGCTCTGCCGAGTTAAGGCCTCATCTGCATCTCAATCAGCCGACTTATTTTCCAACTCCCGCTCCTCGTCTCCTTCCTCAGTATTGCTGCTGCTTCCCTCCTCCACCTCCTCTTCTTCCTCGGTGTCCTCGATGATGGTTGACAAGTCGTCGGAGGCGTCGATCACACCTGAGCGGATGTCTGATTGGATGGAGCCGGTGGCTTGTCTGCTTGACTTTTGAACTCTTTCAGCCTCCTTCTCTTCTTCTTCCTCTTCCTCCGTTGTTTCACGTGACGTACGGCGGCGTCTAGAAGTTGGTGGCCTTGAATCAGTAACTGCAGGACGTGAGTATCTCAAACTGCTCCTGCTCTTCCTCTCCGTTTCTCCCATCCTCGAGGAGCGACAGCTCTCGTCCCTCCTGGCTTTGGCACCGCTTCTCCTGCTTTTACGACCAATCAGACTTCTGCTCCTCACAGAACTATTTCTAACTCCACCTTCAGAGTGTCTCCTGCTCGCCTCCTTCCCCTCATCCTCACTCTCTTCACCCGACTCCCCCCGGCTTCCACTCTCTGACTCTGGAGTTCCCTCTTCCCTCTCTGTTCCTGAGTCCGACTCATTCTCCTCAGACTCCGTCTCAGACTCCGTCTTGCTGCGCTCCTCCGTCAGAGAGGAGGTGGGGCTGCTCGCTGCGGTGGAGGCACCGAATTCTGACGCCGCGTCTCTGCTTCCACTTCCTGTCTCTGAATCATTGTCCCGAAATCTTTGATCTCTCCTCCCCCAGTCAGATGAACTATTCTCCTCTGCTGAATGCCACTCCCACCTCCTCCCTTCCTCCCCCTTGACTCCTTCAGACACCAGAGCAGAAACGCTCATACTTCCAATGGAGCCATTCATCTTCCCACTGTTCTTCTCTCCTCCCTCCCAACTCCTCCCCCTCATCCAGGTTCCGTCTCCCACCCTGGCCGGACCCTGGAGCCTTCTGGCCAGAGCGATGAAGCTGAGGGCCTCGGTCAACTTTTGTTTGACTGGCGGGGGTCCGCCGGCTTCAGCCGACGTCTGGAAGTAACTCCCATCGGCGAGGAGGCTCCCGTCAGAGCGGGAGCGGTGACCGGGAGAGAACAAGCTCGGAAGATCTCCCCTCTGATCCGGCCCGATGGCGCCGCCTCTGTCAACAGTGTTCCTCATCCTATTGTTCATCATGGCGCTCCTGCCGCCTCCTCCCCATGATTCTCCTCTCCCTCCTTCTGCTGCCTCATCTCTTTCACCCCCTTTGTTTTCTCTTTTAGCCGCTCCCCCTCCCTCTAATCCCCTTCCGACAACTTCTCCCTGTCCGTCCTCCCCTCGGTCTCTACCTCCTTCCCCCTCGTCCGCCGGACCCACTCTGGATCTGGTCCAGGGCGGGTGGACGGCAGGAGGTCGTCCAGATGTTCTCCTCCCGGAGGACAGCAGGGCTCTGACTCTCATCAGGGCCTTCAAGCTGGCAGCTCCTCCTGAGCTCCTGCTGCCGGTGGTCTCTTTCTTGGAAGGCGGAGGCGGAGGCTCCTGATTGGCAGCGTGTCGGTCTACTCTACCTCCTTGAAAATGTCTCCTTGCCTGTTGTTCCGAGGATAAAAGTCAAAACCAAATAAGAAAGTTAAAGAAAGGAACAAATTAGACATGTGAGCTGAAAAAATGTATTTCTATCAGCAGCAACAAGTTAATTAAGGTCAAGTTTATACTTTCTTTCTTTTAGCTGCTGAAACTACGAGCAAGTCAGACTTTAAAGACTTGATGTTTGTGTGAGGTTCTGGTCTACGGACGCGTGAAACACAGGCCTGGAAATTAACGACTCATTATCTCATTCATTCAGATAAGAACTGAGTGCCGGGCTGAACAGAAACAAAGTCCTCAGGAGTCTAGAGAACAAACTAATAACAAGACCGTCTTTGTTACTTAGAGACGTGAGAATCTCCAAAATACGTCTGGATCAAAGTCAACATCCAGACGTATGTTGAAAAAACAGGGTTTTTCTGAAACAATGAGTAAGTCGTTAATTCAGCAAATCAGGGCATCATTTTTTTTTTTCTCAGGTGAATATTCTTCCGTACTCTTCACCTCTTGAAGTAAAAAAACGGAATAGTTCGGGAAAGGGGACTGAGGACCAAATGGAAAACGTCTTCCTCCGGTCGGCTGAGCGCTGATCTCAGCCAGACGATGAAATGCGATCAAAGAAGTCCAGATTTGAGAAATACTTCCACGCATCTCCTAAAACATGAAGCTTTTAAAATAAAAACCTGCTGCAGATCTAAATCATCACGACGTTCCACGTCTCAGCGTCTTAAGGGTTACCTCGCCGTCGGACTCCTGTGGACTGAAGTAGTAGCTGCCGTCATCGTCCACAACCACTTCTCCGTATTCGTCGTAGAGGCCGGACGGGGAGATCAGCTTCCTGCGGCTGCCGTAGTGAAGAAGGTCGTACCTGAGCAGAGACAAGGTCGGCACACACCTTTAGAAATGGACACTGTGAAAGTATAAGAACGAGTCCAGCGCCGCTGGCGTCCCCGACAGAAAGGGTATGACCCCGGGAAGGTCAAACCCTTAGATCAGAACAAATGCGACTCATTAATAATCTCAACAGTCCGTATTGACTCCGTAATAATAATGTCAGGAGTCTGTTCTAGGATCAGATCCCACACAGACTCAATGATGAAGATAGACTCAATGATGAAGATAAGACGCAGTTAACTAGTTTCTGATTAAAATGAGCTGAATTTACACACTTTTACTGAATTTACACACAAAAAGCGCCTCTAACGAGTAAAATATGAACTATTATAATGAAATAATATATATATATAGTATATTTGCAGTAGATCTGCATGAAGGGATGTGTCCAGGATTGTTCCTCCACCTCTTTAACCTAGAGGGAAGCCTAAGGCCCCCGCTCCCAGACTTCAAACGGTGTCTTCTTGGAATTTGGCGTCGGATTTAATTACATTAAAATCGACTGTTGGGCCTTGGGTGGTTGGAGTGCTCAGCCGTGTAATAGCTGTAAATAAACTGAGGCTGTGGTGTCCAGTCAGTCAGCGGTGAGGAACGGGAAAGAAAGCGGTCAAACAAAACAAAGAACGAAGAGTAAACCCAGAACGAAGAGAACGCCACTGCGGCTCGCTCCGACGATAAGCAGCGGCTAATGACTTAACAAAGCTGCCTTAATCACAGAGAGAGCATTTGGTTGCCAGGAGAAATTTGTTAGCAGAAAACACTGGAATCGATTTTCCTCCCTTCTTTCTTTTTGTTGCTTTCTTTGCCGGGAGAGCCGTCTGGTTCCATCGGCCAAAAAAACTTTGCGGAGCGTCAGAGTTCGGGCTTTGTTTCCTGCAGCAGGAAACTTGTAAAGCCAGCAGGTCAAAAAAAAAACCTAAAAACTAAAAACAAAATAAGACACACATCTTTTAGAAAGCCGAGCTGGAACCAACGTGTCCCAGTGTGATTAAAGCAACGAATCCGCTGCAAGTCCTTTGGGTCGGTTCCGAAACATTCGTCTCGCTATTACCGTCAGCCGGTAGGAGAAAGTTCCCCCCCCTCAAAAAGTAAAACTAAGTAGCTGGGGAGTAAACAAATGACAAACATATGGAATAAATGAAGGCGGGTGTGTGTGAGGGGGGAAGACAGAAGAATCCGTACAGGATTCAACATCCAGAACCAAACTCAAAATCAATCCTCCTTTTTCTCACCTCCCACAGAACTTTCCTCCCTGTACATCCCATCCACGCCTCCTCACCCTTCCTTTCTGTCTCCACCAGGGGGCGTTAACAAGCTGACAATCACTTCCTGCTGTCAGAATCAGTCATGAGGCAGGAAGGTGTCAAATGGACCAAACAGGACCAAACAGGGTCACTGGCCTGTTTCAGGTGAGTAATCAGGTGAGTAAACGATAGTTTGATGATCTTTTAAGGACGCTGCTCCTGAGAGAAGAAACTCAATCTCTGATGACTAATTAAAACACGTTGGGTTCCGTAACTGCCAGCGTGAATTCATCACTGCCAGCAAAAAAAACAAGTCATTTTAAATAGTTTTACCTTAGTGAGCGTAATTAATTAGACAATTGGACAATTTGAAACACAAGTGGGACTAGGAGCAGGATTTCTTTCTTCAATGTTGTTTACACTTGTTTGGCTGTTAAATCAACAAGGGGAGTTGGTTTTTAATAATTAAAAT